>JABFPM010001200.1:0-21815 GCA_022817325.1 Idris sp. 1 HC-2018 | reverse complement strand
ATCCAACAATGTATTAAGATATTTATTCCCACATCAGTGTCCACCCGTCTGCTTACACGTTCCATACCGCTTCAAGATTATATAGAACAGCTATTGCTCTTATCTTAAGAATGGTACACAAAATGACCTTCGATATAATTTCGCCGAGGTTATACTGTCATTATAGTTAATTCTAAATTGCAATTTCATAGATAAGCTAAAAAAAATGTTGAAGAATTTCATAGTTCATTTACTTTCGATATCTTAGAAAAGAAAATCTGATTATTAAATTGACACCAAATGATCGGTATTCAGTACAGAAGACACATAGTTGAGGAAATAGACGCAATGTTAATTTATTTATACACGAGAAAAATGTTCTTACATATTTACTTTTCTAAAATTTAAATTTTAAAAATTGAACAAAATAGTGATATTCTAAATAAGTTATTATACGAGAAATAACAAAATCGTAAATATTTATTTTTTTTTTTTAATTTTGGTTGATAATTTTTATTTAATAATATTCAAAAACCAATTATTATTATTTTATTTATCTTGAAGAAATGATTAAATAAACAAAATCAATATATAAGAAATTTTTTACATATTTATACACGAGAAAAATGTTCTTACATATTTACTTTTCTAAAATTTGAATTATAAAAATTGAACAAAATAGTGATATTTTAAATATGTTATTATACGAGAAATAACAAAATCGTAAACATTTATGTATTTTTTTCTTTTAATTATGGTTGATAATTTTTATTTAATAATATTAAAAAGCGAATCATTATTATCTTATTTATTATGAAGAAAGGATTAAATGAACAAAATCAATATATAAGAAATTCTTTACATTAAATCATATTTGTTGATTATTTCGATAAGAGCTTCTGATCTCTAAGGCCTAACCCAAGCTACCCATTCCAGCACGGAAGGCAAGTTGCTGTAATATGCCCCTGAACTTGATTCTCTTCGACCCGATCAACGTTGACCCACTTTCTTGGTTTCTATGCTTAACTCCGATACAACTTTATGAAACAACTATACCGTTCTTTATTTTGTGCAATTTTTTTCCTTAATTTTTGACATTAAATTACTCAATATTGTTTCATAATAATCTATTATTTAAAATTTTTCATGTTATAAAAGTTTTTGAATGACAAAAAAATTTTTTGCAACAGTTTAAAAAAACCAAAATAAATATCAAGTAAATCTAAATTAAGAGATCAACTGATTGCAAATAAACCGATAAAGAATAATTTTCTTAAAAATTAAATTAATGTTTAATGAAATGACTTATGCATTTTAAAAAATGTTTTTTTCCGATTTCGAAGTAATATGCGTGACATGTTTTGACGAATAATAATTTTATCGAATTAAAAAGTGTTTCTTGATATATGTATTTTACTTCTTGCCGAGACAATAAGTGTCATCATTATATCCATAATGATTTTTTCACTTCCTTTTCCTTTACATATTTTTGCTTCCTGATTCCTATATTCTTAAGACAGTACATAGTATGAAGAATCGTAAGTACTTTTTACATTCTCCACTGTTTATTAGAAAAGCTATTTTATTTTCAATGATGCTCAGATTTATTAACAATTCAAAGTTGTGCTGTAATTTCATAAATTGATTAACTTTTAATAGAATCATTCTTATCTTTTGAAGAAACAAATCTTATGTTCTCAGAACTCCAACGTTTATCCCAACATCAATTAAAGGCTTCAATCATGTAAAATTATTAATTGAAATCATAACATTGAAAAAATTATTTTCTCTCAATTGCCAGCAATAAATCATTGAAAATCTATTATTTTAAAACGACTTGTAAAATGATTGATAGTTTGCAACGGTGCAAAAGAAAATAATACTTTGGAGAGGTGCAAATATTAATTATTTTTCTTGATTGAAAGTCATGTATTAATTATATTAGGTATATTAATGTGATTGAACCATAAGGTTCGTTTAACGTGCAGTTGTAATAATAAGTTCAAATAACAAGCCATTTCCCACGGCCACTTTATTTTCTTGTCAAGGCGATCCGCTCACAGCCACCATCACTGAAAGACTCTTACAGTCCTACATTCAGCGACACAATTATCAGGGTGTCCTTTTTTAAGATTAAGTGATCTCAAATATACTCAAGTTACAATACAACCCAATTTCAACATCAGAGCATCTAAATAGGTTGATGATTTTTTTCCTTATAAAACAATTAAATTGAAGTTGTAAATTGTCCACACAAACAACGTATTTTGAATGATTCAAAATAGCCGAGTTCAGCAAATGACTAGTTTAGCCGGAACCGGTTCGCCCAAAAGGAAGAACGCGCCTGGCGGGACTTGAGGAGCTAAATTTTTTCCCCTAACTGCTTTCGCGACGATGGCAAAAAAGCTGCGTTGCAATAATTGATCAGTCTGCCTTTGTGGGCGAGTTATTATTCGACTCTGGCAACTAAAGCCAAGTTATGATGTGGCAAAGGCCAAAGACACTTAGAGCCATTGCCGAATCATCCATAATGAATCCGATCAGGTTTGCATCGGCGCAAAAAATTTCTTTGATTTGCAACACTACGAATTTCAACAGAATCCACGAGTGCCAAAGAAGGAATCATAATGAAGCCTGAAATTGTAAGCCAATGATATCTCTCTTTGTCTTTGTTTTCTTTTTTTGTTATTTATCTCTATTTTTTTTCGGAAATGATGCATACCAGAGAGTTGAATGTTGTTAGGCATATAATGGAACATTGAAGAAGCCACTAGACAAGGAGACTGCAGGAATAGGAGAATGAGAGAGACAGATAAAGAGTGAGACGGGGAAGAAGATCGTGCACCCAAGCAAAGGCAGTTTTACCGCCGCGGTGTAAATGCCACTGGTTGGTATTATCGTCGGCTTGCCAACTCAGACCTTCGAACATAGAACATCCAAGAGATGTTGACTGAATCGAAACGTTTGCAAGAACGAGACATGATTACGTTTAGATAGATCGACGCTTAACTAAGAACTGAGAATCAAACGTCCCTGACACATTGATCCTAAGGGTGTCAGGTCAGCGCTACAACACAACGCTTCTCGTTACTCGCTAGAAGAAGAAAATGAGAAATAACCTGGCGAAAACGTGTAACCTTTAAAAAATTACTTGGTCTTTATGTAAATGAACAGCGATAGCTGAGATTAAGCAAAAATCTACTATTTGAAGCAATATAAGCTTTTATTTTTATTTATTTATTTCTTTTTTTATTTTTATTAATTTAAGTTTAATTGAATTCAAATTACAATTAAGGTAAATCTTACAAGATAATAAACGAAAAAAAAGAAAAAAATCATATCAAATTATTTTTTACATAGTAATTAATTATAATTTTAATTATTATTGAAGACCTTAAATAAATAAAATTATAGAAATTTGAATTATTATTGAAGACCTTAAATAAATAAAATTATAGAAATTTGAATTTTTATTGAAGACATTAAATAAATAAAATTATAGAAATTTGAATTATTATTGAAGACCTTAAATAAATAAAATTATAGAAATTTGAATACTATTATCTTAACTTACTAAAAAATTAAATACTTCTATGACGTAACATTGAAAAAATCTAATGAATGAGTTCAGCACAAATTAAAACAATACATTTGTTCATGAAACCTGAATGAATTTACACTTGCAAGAGCGGTTGCGCCATCATGAATTTGATCAGTATCTTAATTTGTGGGTAAATTTTCTTACTTAATTATTGCACGATGAAATTTTACAGCAATTTGTGAAACTCACTCCAATGTTTTTCGATAATGTAAATGATCATGTTCGAAATATTTAATTGAATTATCAAAAAGATGTTATTAATTTCAAGGGCAAGGTCATACTTGATTATAACATTTTCAAGTTTAATATGCGCAAGCAAAAATGTATAGAATGTTAAGGTTAATTATGAATAAGCACAAAGCAGATTTAGATTCGCCAACAAAATGGCATATTCCTCCAGTTTTAAGCTTCAGAGCCGAGAGGTCCTAGACGTAGACGAGGTGAACGAACCTCCTAACTGGCATACAAGAAAAAAAAGGATAAGAATTTAACGAAAAGAAGAATGGACGGACAAAGAAAAAAGAACAACGAAAGAAGCCAGGGAAAAAAAAGTTTAAGAACCATAATAAGTGGGAAAAGAAGCTAAGCCAAGGAAGGAGAAGCAGACGGGTGACGTAGGAAAAGAGTACGGTGGGATCGCAAGAAGGAAGTTGGTAGGCATCGTCTGTCAGTGAAGAAGACATCTGTGAACCTAATACCAGTTCGCGGAGTTCATCGATTTACCCTCGATACACTTTTTCATCGCTTTCTTCTGCTAAATTATCCTGTCAAATGTCATTGCATTAATTTATCTCCGAGCTGTTCCCATACTAAATGACCATTTTATTTATCAAAATAGTTTATTCTCGACAAGTATATTTATCAGGCGACGAGAAGATAAAATGAACAACAAGGAATTGCTTATACGTCATCGTAAAATCCGTTTTTATAATCTAATCTTTCTAGACAATACAATGCAGCAGAATGAAACTTAGAGATCTTAGAAGTGTGCAAGCAGGATGAAATATTAGACGAAGAAACAAAGTGCAACGAGAAGAGACGCAGGCGGCGGTACCGAACGAGCCAAATAAAGTCCGAGTTGCTTTTTCACTCGCCACCGTACAAAGACTTACTAGTAGCAAGCCCAGGCCGCGTAGGCGCACATATGCAGGACGCAAAAGTAACTGCCTCCTCTAAATTCAAATATCCAAAACGATAATGATTGATATGCTGACTGCGACGTTGCGTCCAAAAATTGACGGTCGATAACTTTTCGTCACACGTGGGGTACTCAAAGTTGGTCTGTCTCGGATGCGTCACGCCGCTTCGGATAAGATTTCGATTCGATCCGCCTATTACAAGATTGTGCCTCAGATACGAAGGGCGTGCGAGGAAGAGAAAGAAAGGAAATGAGAGAGAAAGACGATTGGCATGCAGGTCGCGTGGTATGTTGGCCTAGGTCGTGCGTGATTCTCTCGTTACTCTCCTTCTCTCTCTCCTTCTCTCTTTCTATCTCCCCCCGTTTTCTCTCTCTTCTCACTCTGTACTCTTGTCAGCATGGTTATGAAAAATAATGACGAAAAATTATTATCTATTACAACGTCCAGGCATACGAATTGCGTACGAATGAAACCAGTTGCTATTTTGGTATGCTAAATTATTCTGTTTATGTTCTAAAGTTCTAAAGATGTACGTGTGTATATCTGAGAACATAAAAATTTGAACTACTATACTTTTTGAATACGACATTTTACAATTATACTACTACTTTTTTTAATTCAAAAATTCCATATAGCAAAACGAATTCAATCATAAAATATTGATTTTCATAGTGAAAAGACTATTTACATTGACCTCTGACACGTACCGGAAAAGTATTTAAAATTATTTTACTTTTTTTGACAGTCCAAAGCGTGATTATAATAATACCCAACCCAATTATGCGAAAGCATAAAGAGTTCAGGTAATAAAAAAAACGGAAGCTGATTTGGCTTAAACACTTCTTTATAAGATTTTAGGAACTGATTTTTTTAGAAATTTATGTATGTCACGTACAGAAATATAATGTAAAAAAACCTTTATTAGTGTTTAGATTACTTATATCCGTTCTGGAAAATTATTAAATGTTCGGTAAACAAATATAAAATGATAATAAGTTTATTGTCAACCAAAAAAATTCTGCGGAAGTCTTTTACGGACATAATCGCCTCACCGTGCAGTCTTATTATAATAGGTATTCATTATGATTTTAATCCGATTTATTCATTCCGTCTTCCTCTACAGTCTTCTTTTTCGCAAAATTCCCATATATCTCGTCTGATAGTTCACGGAATACCGATTGATATTTCAAGAAGTACGTGATGTTAAACACGTACATGCTTCAATATAACTTTTTTTAAAATAAATTTATTACCATACAATGTATTTGAATAAATATGTTATTCAAATTTAGTCTTTAGTTACAAAACAAATACTAATGATGGCAAATCACTTTATTACCAGAATAAGGTAACAATTATTTAAAAATATTATAAACTCTAAGCACACAATTTAAAATACAAAATACCTTTGAAATGATCTATATCAAAAGTAAATAGTGACTTTTGTATGATTGTTTTCAATGAAATCCGAGTTAAAAAAATATGAGTTATTTGCGAAAAAAAGGGTTAAAGTTATCCCTCGTGTCCCGGAAGGAGTTACGTAGGTTCTTTAGCGTGAGTATTCGTATATGCCTGCTGGTTGTTTCTCGCTCGCGAAAAGGAAAAAGAGGCAAAGAGGAAAAGAGAAGGACGGAATACGACAGAGGGGGTATCCATGTAGCGCACTAACGAAAGAGAGAGACGGAGAATGTCAAAAACTCAGGTAATGTCAATGAACTCGGCCATGTGAGGAGTCGAGCGAAGCTACTCACTATCGGGGTCTTGTCTTTCCCATGGAGCCCAAGACTAATTTCGTACCTTTACGAGAAAGAGCGAGAGAGAGAGAGAGAGAGAGAGAGAGAGAGAGCGAGAGAGAGAGAGAGAGAGAGAGAGAGAGACGAAGAGCGCGTGAAAAGGCCAATCGATTATGGTCAAAGGATGCTATCTAATTCGTGATGATATCCCGACCCGAATGTGGATCGTTTCTGTGACTCACTGGTCACCGATCGTATCAACACCTAGTCACACCTGTTTAGAAATCCGCGGAAGCTAACATAAAAATTTCCACGAAACTAGTTCGATCTTTTTGAATCGCCGCAAAAGCTTGTCCGATCGTTAAATGATAAAACCTGCGCTGTAACTTCTGTTCCTAATCCACGATTGGGACAGCTGTGAAATTTTTTTAATAATCAAATATGGCTCTATGACAAGTTCAAAATTCAGCAAGCAATGTAATAAATGTGCTATTATTATTAAAAAATAAAGAAAGAAGTTGTTTGTAAATGTTAAACAAATTTTTGCACTACCATCGAGCAATGATTTTGAACTGATGTTAACTGGTTTGGAGGCTCCAGCCCGAATAAAACCAGATCGTTTTGTTACCTTTCCACGTAACATCCACTGCTAGACTATTTACCACGTGAAAATAAAAACAACGCGGAAATGATAGACTCCGAGAATTTACGATCTACGAGATCAGTCATCAATGCTGAATAACGCGTATCTGGATAAAAGCCGAAAGAAAAACATTATCGCACTCTGAGACTCGATTAGAAATGTGCATTCGTGATTACAGAACCCTGGTATCAGTTTACCTTATGGACGGTAGCTCGAGACAACTTATTGACCGTTTAGATATATATATTTATTACTCGTGGGTGTACGTCTAATAATTCAAACTCAAGGCTGAAAATAACTAGGATTGACTATAAATATACTTGCGTCTATCAGAGAACGTGTTTCTTATAAAAAAGCTGTCTATTGTGTGTACTGACATTTTTCGTACATTCGCGATGATAAAAATTTAAAATCGTTGTTCAATATAAAAAATGAAAATTGGTACCAACCAGAATTTGTTATAGAGATCGATGTCTGCCTTTTCTAATGTGAATGCTCCAAGCCAATCTTCTCAGATTGGAGGACGAAGTTTCTTCTCTGCCTCGGACCGGTGTGTCCATGATTTCAGGCGCCAGGAGGAGTTAATTCTCCTCTCGCAGAATCAGTACTCTCCAGTAGGGTCGAGAACAGCAGCCATGTCGTGACCTTCGAAGAATCTCAAACTTTGTTTCTGCCTCTTCCTTCTTCGCTAATACTGACCAGTCGGGTCAAGCTCTGCCATTTCATCCGATCTTTGATTGCAAAATTGTTATTAATAAATTAATGTTGATGATTGGTAACACAAAAATAAATGAATTCCATCATCAGTAAAGCCCCGTGGGGTCCAGTCCTGGAGCCATGTTGCACGCCGAAACCAAAGTAAGGCTTGCAAAAAGTGTAATTGATACTTTTTTCGCTCAATAAAGACCGGTTGGATCCAACAATTTTTGATCGTCCATGTTGTATGACTGTTATAATCACAAATTAAAGCCTGGCTGAATAATTTTTCGTTCAATTGCCAAACGAGCGCGCGTTGTTTTGAGTTTTCGCAAATAAACGCACGTACTTCTCGATTCACGTTACCGGAAACAAATAGCTTCTGCGTGCGTGTACGTGGCTCACAGAGCTCTGACAGCAAAGAGCTAGTGGCCCCGCTTTAAGTCAGCCAGCGATTGCCCCCACCACGGCGCAAAGCCTGCCACTGATTGGTTATTGCAATTCCAACAGAAACATAACATCACTGGTGGCTTTTCGGAAATTGTCGCTGTCACAATCCTTAGATTAAATGCGAGCACTCAATAGCCATAGGGTCGTATGAGGGAAGAGGCCGTACGAACATGATATTGTAGACGGGTTTCGGAGGGCGGACCTCAACGCCTATTGGCTCGTTGTCTTTTATGAATTGGATGGCAAAAAAAAGGGAGCAAAAATAAAAGATGCCAAAGCATTGTGTTCAATGTGACTCTTGTCATCGCGCCACGAGACCGCGTAACTGTGCTACGTTGCTTGGAACAGCCTCTTTGATGTCAAATATTTCTTGGGAATGTCAATCGCCGATTTTTAACATGAATACAATTGCAGGTGCTGCTCTTAAATAAGGTTTAAATTGTTCAGCTGGCAGCACTCTGGCGGGAAAAAATTAGCCAGTTTTTGGTCCTCTCCTCGGAGTTTGAGAAGGGATAATGAACTTGTTCGTACTGCGGGGATTCAATTCAAGACACAAAATTTAACATGAGAATTTATTAAAGATATTATATGCGATTTTCATTTAATATTTGATCAGATAAACTATTGAATGTTGTAAAATTTTTGGCATAAAATTTTTAATGTTTGCTTAAAAAGAAGCATAATTTAAAATAAGATAATGATTTCTGTTTTCTTCAAAATAAACAAGTTTTAAATTAAAGATGATGAATTGATGAATTATAAGTGGGAATCAGTTACAAAATATCGAACTAATTTCTTCATTTAAATTAATTCACTGACCGAGAAATGTAAAGATTTCTTAATAAACACTATGTTAATGCTTTCTATTATGTTAATTTTTAAAAATAAGTTCTTAGTTTGTTATTGTTTTGTTTTTATATTTTTCAGTGATAAGAAAACTATTATACAAATAGAAAAATACTCTTTCCAACATTTATTATTCTACTAAATTTAACTTAAAAGAAATTTGTTTTTATTTATAGATGAAATTAAGTACGCATTATCAAGATTTGATTTTAAAAGAATAATTTTCTATAATAATAAAAAAATATAATAATGATAGTTAGTTAATTGGTAAGTAAATAAAGCAATCCTAATTTTTAAAAACATATTATTGCTTAATTACTTTTCGCTGTTAAAAGAATCATATTTGTATGTGTAATAACATTTCTTTACACTCATTTAAAAAGTATGCTAATAAACATTTTTTGTCATTATCAAATATCTCATTTTTGATTTTTATTCAATTTTAATTTTTTCCAAATTCACAAGAAAAATTTTATTAATTAATCAAATTTCTCGCAATAATATTATTATAAATAAATGTGTGTGCATAAATTGTTGTTGAAAGTAAAAATTAATTTGTTTTAAACAAAATTGTATTTATTATACATATGTCGTTATATATGTATTGTATGCTTTTAAATAATTATACAAATTATGTGTTATACACAGAAATAATAATTCAGTCATTTTCATTAATGCTAATAAGGTTTTAAAAAAAAAATTTACTATACTAAAATTGTTCCGGAATCTTGGCAAAGATAAGGGTACAGTAAATGTTAGAAGCCACGGTCAACCTTCGAGTAAAAGCGAAAATGTCAAATGAGAGGAATGCATTCAAGAATGCAAGTGCAACTGTCGAAGTGTAAAGATAAAGTGCTTTTTCACGATTTCTCCTTGATGTTGCGAAAGTTTGCTTAATAGAGAAATCGAGTCACTCTAAAATTTAATTGAATTGAACTTGTTTTATTTTTAAATATTAGTGCAAAGTTATATGCAGTCCTGTCATTATCATTCATATTTAAGAAAATAAAAATGTTGATAATAATTGGTTATATTCTGTGTATTAATAAATTTTCGTATACTAATTTTTGCATTAAAATTTGGACAGTATGGAAATATTGATTAAAGAACATACTATTTTATAAATTAATTATATTTGAGTACACTTAGTTGTAATTTACTTATTACATTGAATCAAAATTCTTTCCTAGTTGTAACACGATTATAAATGACAGTAATCTCGTACACCTATTGAAAAAAAATTTACCGCAAAATTGACAACTCATTGCAATTAATTTATTAATAACTTGGCAATTGCGAAAATGAATAAGGTTAGTTGCATAAATTAATGAAAGTCAAGTACTAATAGTGATAATTATAATTGGAAATAATTCAATAAAGTTGTTCTTAGAGCAAATATAAATGTTGAAAGAACGTTGTTATAACGAATTGGTTGTTAACTTTCGATTAACTTTGTAAGTTAATTAAATACATATTGATTTTTAATTGCTTTAATATTATAAGACATGGTGAGTATGACTGGCAGAAATGAAAAATGTATAAATTGTCAACTTTTACAGAAAATTTGACTTTTTTTTCAAACACTTTTGTATCATTTCTACAATTATATTATTGAAATAATTTTTCATTCTAATAAACGTGCACAAAATTTTACTATATATAATATATAAATATATATATCAGGTACAATATGAATTTATGTGACATATCTGTAGATTAAAATCAACATTTATCGAAGCATTAGATTGGTATAGTGCATATATATAGTTACTAAGTGTGATTTGTGCATAAATTAACTTGTTCTCAGTATCTTCCAATTATCTTCAGTAGTTCTTTTAGAAAACTAGTTGAGTTATCTACACTAAGTCATAAATATTAATATATAAAAATTAATTTTTTTTCTCTTCATGTGATAATAATTATACATACAATTATTTATCCAAAGTTGTTAAATCTATTTTTTATCAAAAAAATTACATACAGAAATTAAAGATAATTATTAATTTTTGTATCGATTTTAAAACAACAGTATTCAATTAAAAATCAAACTAATAAATAGACAGATAATTGAATTAATTTAAAATGTTAAACAAATAAAGCGGAGATTGAAAACTTATCATTATTTATTTATGTATAAGTTTTTTACGATGTAAAAAAATTCAAGGAACATTTTTTACAAACATACATAGTTAATTTTTCAAAAACATAATTTTGTAAATCTTCAAATGATAGCGTTATTTTTGTTAAAAAAAGTATCAATAAAAGAATTTTATATTAAATGTCATTTTGAATCTATTAAGTTATTTAGTTAATATTTTTTATTTTGTTTATTTAAGTAACTTTATCTGTCAATGAACAAAAATTATTTCTTATTAAAAGACAAAAAATAAGACTTTTTACATTTGTAAATTAGAATTTTATTGTAAATTAGTTAATTTTAAATTGTCGATTTTTTGTGAAAGATTTAGTGTAATATGCAAATGTCTTAGACTCTGGAATTTGATAAAGTTTTATTCATTTAAATTAAAAATTGAGGTAATATTTTTTTGTAAGTAAATAAAAATATATAGTTGCTATAATAATTTATGATTTATAAGACATCTTTCTTTTTTGAATTCAAAACCTTCCATTAAAAAAGTTTAAAAACTTAAACATTATTTTTTAAACTTTATTTTGTATATAATATTGTAAATTAATTAACATTTTTATTAAATATTTTGTTATAATGTTTCATACGTCTAAAATTATTATTAACTGCAGCTCTATAAACGGTTTCTTATGCCTACTTTTAATTGTGATGAACTTAAATTAATTTTACTGTTATGAATATCTTAAATGATTCATTAGTAAAATACTATCATTTATCATTCAATTATTTTTTTAATTTAAAATTTTAAAATTATAACGGAAAAGTTAACTGAAATTCAAATAGATTTATCAATATTATAATGTTCATTTTTCAAAACATTTTGAGAAACACTGACAGCTTGCTTCAATAAAGTGACAACTCAGGGTAGCACAGTTATAGGAGAAAGAGAGACACGCTGGCTACTCCTTGAACGTACAAATAAAGCACACAGCCTCTTCGACTGAGCGAATATATCGCGAAAACGTGCAGTTTGTAGTTTGTCGCTGTTCGTCGCTCGAGGCTACGATGCAATGTGGTGTTACTGGGATAAAAGGTGAACGACTCATCGCCGCTGCCGGTTCGTTCGGCCAGCAACATCCCACGTCTTACTGAGGGATGAAGTGTTTCTCATTTTTTATAAAATAAAGAGCACGACCATAAATCAATTACTGGCGCTGTGATGAAAGAATTGTCTTTTTGGAAGAAAAGTTTTGAAAAGTTTATAGCTTTTCAAAAAAATTTTAAAAGGATCTAAATTGAATGTAACTGTATAAGGAAAATCCTCATCAAACGAAGATCCTTTTAAAATTGTATAAAAAAACTTTCTTTGTAAACAAAATCTCACGAAATGCGTTCATTAAGTGACAAAAGTCGAGCTCACATAATGAATTGTAAATACAGAACTAGTTTTTGACTTTATCTTACAAAATGAGGTTGAGATTTGAATCAGTTTGATGTAGGTCTTCATTGTCGTACTTTTTAATATGAAAGTTCCATTTTTCATGCAAAAATTACATTTGTCAAATTAGTCCTACGTGTCATTTTGAAGTATATTTATTATTTTTTTTTCTTTCAATTTTATACAATTAATTTAATCTATAATCATATTATACATTTTATAATAGTATTAGTAAAGGTTTAATGAATATGAACAAAATTATTGTTGGTGTAAAATTTACTTAATATATAAAGATTGCCTTTTCGGTTACGTAATAATTTTGGCACTTATGTAAGACATTTTTAGACCGTTAAAGATCCACTTTTGAATGAAAATATCATTGATCACACTGAAAAACTGAATTCATAGGAATTATTTGTAAACCAATCAATTCATATACTCTACCAGAAAATGTGTAAAAAAAAGATTTTATTTAATTATTGCGAACATAATTGTTTTAAATCAAGTTTGTTGACAACCGAAACTAAGTGATTTAAGGGTATATTTTATGTGAATATTGTGTTCTATTGACAGTGGTATGTTAATTCGTATTATATGTATAATAACCATTCTAATTAATCTTACTTCAAACTTTCTGTAATTTTTATGTTAAAAATACGGATACAACAGGGCATTTAAATTTATCGAATAATTATTGTTGAAAAATATATTGATATTCCGTAAATTTTTTAATGTAGTTTACATTGAAGAATACTACACATTTCGATAAATTTTTAAGAAATAAAAGTTTAAGAAGATAATTTGTAAAACTTTATAAATTATTTTGGAAAAACTTACGAAATCATTCGCATCCAAATTACAATAAAAAATTTTTAAGTATATTTTGCAAATCATTTGTTAAGTTTACAAATTCGGTCTGTCAGTGTGAATTTGACAGCACTAATACAGCTATCAAAATATATTTTTGATTCATCTTCACATAGAATCTAAAATGTGTTTTTTTTTCATTCAAAATCCATAACTTCTTCAAAAATATCTCAGATCTTTTTGTCTCATTATAGTCTTTTGGCGGCAGGTAAAAAAGTCTGCCCTACAGGGAACATATTCTGTTAAGTCATAAATTCAAAACCTGTACGAAAAGTTTGACTCTTTAAACTTTGGAAAATAACGAACGCTGTAATGTAGATATCAACATTTTAAAAATGTTATTATATCTATGATACATGTTTTAAATTTTTTATTTATAGATCTTTTCAATAAATTTCTTGAACATTTAAAAAAAAGTTTTTCTTTAAATATAAAAATCTTTATACAATTAAAATAAAATTATATTCAATAATCATGAAAATTTCAATTTTATTTGAAGAAAATTTTTTTTCGCCAAATGTTAGCCGTCATGTGGCTGCATGACAAAAACTGAGGTATACCTTGACAATCGCTTTAGACACGGTATTAATGTGATGCCATTGATACTTTATTCAAAAAGCATCAAACTATTTCAACTTTGTTTCAGTTTTGTTTACAAATGTTTTTTAAATTTAACTTAAATATTTTACGGACAAAAATTTCAACTAAAGTTAAGTTACAAGCGGTAAACATCATAATTTAACTTTTTTTTAATGTGTTACCCACATTTCAATAAAATAGTAAATCATTGATGGGTTGTTTTGATAATAAAATTAATTTAAAAACTTTTTTTGCGACAAATACTATTTCAACATAATAATAACAGAAGTACAACAGTTTAATTCGACGATGCAAAATTATACGATTACATCGAAACAAAATAATAATAAAAATCAATCAGTAGCTATTATTTTAAATGAAAAATTGATCTGAATATTCCTGTTACTTTACTTTTGAGAAGTCATAAAGTTAGCATTTAGAGATAATGTTTCTTTTTTTGTTTCCTTTAATGTTCGAAAATCAGCACTACGACTTGCATGAAATCCATTGTGCAAGCTACAAAGTCTACCTACCTTCTTCCTACGTGAATAAGTTTGCGTAATAGTATATCAGAGGCCACAAGAACTTCTATCATGAACCCACCTAAAAGGCATCTACTAATCTAACTCCTTCTCATGGGTTACAACACTCGATCAAAAAATATTTTGGTCACATTTGCCACGTTCGCGGCTGTCAAAATCGCTGGGCCAACGTACCCAACGGTAATTTTATGATTTATTAACATATATATTTTTTATATCCATGATTACCAAATAGAACAACGGTTTTATACATTTTTCCTGTTATTTTTATTGTGATGACCATGTCCTTGACCGAGAGAAACAATTTTTTTATTCAAATACTAGCACGTCGTTTACATTAGATTGATCTAAATGAATGGTCATAATGAATTTCTTAAAAAATACTGGCTAATATATTTTCATAAATTTAATATATAAGTCTAATAAACCTGACCAGTTCGTAATTAAATTGTAAGAATAAAATGAAAACAATTATAAAAAATTATTAATTTAGAATTTCAGATATGTTCTTAGTAAATAACATGACATACAAATTTAGAGTTAATTAAAAATCGAGAATATAGGAAGTTCTTTAATAACACTTATGTTTGCCGAGCTATTAAAATCAGAACAGGTGAAACAAACTCTTGTGTTTAGTGTTTACCAATGATATCAGCTTGTCAAAGTGATAAAAGTCGCGTGGATAGACAATTAAACATCATCAATGGTTAAACAAATACAAATGAAAATCTTAAACGAAATTTCAGATGATACCTACTGGAAGTTATATTGAGCTTAATGTTTAATTTAAAAATCTATGAACAAAACAAGACATTTATTAATAACATCATGAAAAATAAATGTTCTATTTTAATTTAAACTAATATTGATTGAATTAATAAATTAATAAATATTTCTTTGAAATGCAAATTATTATTAACAATATTCAAGATGTATTTTATAGAGCGTCTAGCATTTAATGAGAATCAGGGAAATGCAAGAAGTTCTGAAATAATTATATACAATCGTGCATAAAAGCAATTAACATCTATCGCAAAGAAGTTGAAAAATAGAAGCATCATTCATTGTTTTGCACAATGTTAACATAATTATATATGATTTAGGAAGAATTTCGATTAGGAAGAAATTTCAAGTATAATGATACAAACAAAATGAGTGCACGTTTTCATTGTTGAATGGTTGAATACTGCATTAACATGTTTGACGTTAAATGTTTTGATTAAGTGCCGACAGATTTAATAACAAAGCCGATAAAATCAAATTAAATGGCGTGCAATTGAAAAATCGACAATAGAAAATTTCGTGATAAAAATAATTGTCTCGATTGAATGTTTTGATAACACTTATCTCCGTGGTTGCATCTGAGATGAAAGAACAGCACTTACCATCGGAACGACTATGTCGATGTGCGTGGCAACTTTAGCGACGCGCTCTTCTCCGTGACCTAGCCACTCTGCTGCGCTTCATTCCATTGCGGTGTGGCTCGGAACTTCGCTCCGGTTCGTTTCTGTTTGCCTGAAACTGCAAGCGAGCTCGGCCGTACTCTCTCAGCACAAGTATATTCTTCGCGCACAGCCTCTAGGTCGGCCGTTCACCCTGTCCTGACAATCCACCGGCACGCTGCGCTCGTGCAATTACCAATTGTTGAAACCGATCAGCGCTTGTAACGCTAATCAAATTCTGACGCTAATCGAAGTCAAAATTATTGTGACAATATATAACAAATGCCAACTTTTGAACTATTTCTTTTTTTTTAAATATATTATTTTAAAAAAGAAATAATATTATATACTACATGCAGAACGGCGAAATTTCGCAAAACTCAAAAATCCGTATCAGAAATTTATATGACACTGTACATGCAATTATTTTTACATTAAATTTACTTTACGATCGGAATCAGTTTGAAAAAATGTAGTTTGAATGTAAAGTCATGAGTTAATGTCGATGCGTGTTATGTGATTTTTAAATTCAAAATTATTATCGTGCATCTTCGTCAAAATCTTTGACTTTCTTTCCGACCAGACTTGGTGGATCTTAAGCATCTTGTTATTCTAAATTCGATCGGAGAACGCACTAATGAATTTTAATATCCACCCCCGATTATCTGAAAGAGCTGCAGAGTTGCGAAGACGAGCCCCCAGGGCAGGCAGCCAATTCGGTCGGCGCCAAACAACTCGAAGGTCGGTGAATAAGTGCCGATAAGTAGGTAGGTGGGTAGGTAGGCAGATTAAAGATAGGTTGCGCGAATGCTCACTAGTTAAGTTAAGTGCGTTGACCCTCGTCCATATTAGAAAAAAGACATACAGACCTCGAGTTTGTTTGCTCAAATTAATTTATAACTGGAATTAGGATTTTTTTGAAACAATTTGTTAACAAAAATGTTTCGACAATTTGTATACAAGGAATAATTTGTTTTGCACAGTTTTTCTTTTGTTATTCATAAGAAACAATTACTTCAACTTGAATTCCTGGGATTTCAAATATTTAAACCATATTTAAAATTGTTACATCTTACACAAATTACAACTTTCATTTCGACTATTCTATCAGTATTTGCAATCTTTAACCCTAAATAACATGTAGCAATGACTGGCTGCGACTCTTCATCATTCGAAAGTCTTCTAAGAATAGAAGATGAGCGTCTAGAGCTCACTTCCAACAGCATAAGTTTGCAAAGGGGCAGCCAACTCTCTACCTGGATGCAATTAGGGGTCATCATCAAAGGATTCTGAAAGCTAAATCTATAATTGATAGAGTTTCGTCGAGACAGACAGATTTTGTTGAACAGAAAAAAAGAGGAGCAAGTGTTGAACCGAATCCAAGCTGAATCTAAAATTCTCATTTATAGATTTGATTTTTGAAACATACACACACACATGGTCTCGCGGATTTAAAAACAACATTGATATTGAAAGGAAAGTAAAGAGATTTAGATAACATTTAACGGACGTAGGATCGTCGGCCTTCCGGTCGCGATTTCGTTTCGTGGGAAAGGCTCCCGCGTAGAATCGTGAAAGGTGAATTTCGCCTTTCTACCGCAAGTTAGAGGGGGAGACGCGGTGACGAAGTTGCGATCATGTTATTAGCTTTAAAGCAAGTCTCTGCAAAACAGAAAGAGTTTTCGCAAAGAAAGTCTCGTGAAAGTTGCTCTGATTTGAATAAACCTGTGACGTGAAGAAAAGCGGAACTGGCGCGACGCCACTTTAGCGCTGAATTTTGCTAAAGTGAATTTTACATACCAATTATTCAACGTGCCAAATTTTCCTTCGAAACGAGATTTCTTATTTGAATGCTGATTGAAGGTTATTGAACGGAATGCGGCATTTAAACTGACTTAGACAATAAAGAACCCTTGGAGATAATTACGGAGAAAATGTATGCGCATAATGGAGATGTTTTCATGTCCTTATTCAGTTGCGCGTACAATACAATGCGATTTAATTCCCTTGCAACGACACGTTTCCTAATCGGATTTTTAATCACATTACGCAATCAGAGAGATACTTTCCAGAGAAATGTGATTTGGAAAAAGCCTTTTTTCAGTTCATGGTGATACAAGATGTTGAATGATATTTGATATAACTTCCGGTCTCGCAGTTCCCTGGATGGCAGAGAAATTGTTGCCCTAGACTTGGATCTGTGCGTACCAAGCTATTGAGACTTAGTATGTATGAGCAAGGCGAGCACATGCATGCGGATTTCACTTTCTCTAGCGATAGGACCGTTTGTATCCGTCTATCCTGATATTTAGCTTTTTTATACTTTTTTCTTCTTCGTCTTTTTTTAGAGAGGAAAGCGTAAACACGCAAGATCCGTCTGAGCTAATTGCAAGATTTTGCAGTTACATCGTAAACCGTGAGACCGCCTCGTCACCGTCGCAGTGAAAATCAATCCTGAATATAAAAAGCACTGTAGGAACAGTTCCTGGAAAGTGGATTTCGACGAAGCTTGTTCCGGTTTAAACATGCAATTTGTAAGTTGATGCGCAAACAAATAAAAAGGGAATTGGAAAAATTATTATTACCACCGGAGTCGGCGTAATGTAGAAATATACGAAAAAGATGTTTATCATCGATAATTAGATGGCGTTTTGCCTTTGTCGATGTCAATAGAAGAAGATGCAATTGCAAATTGAACATAAATCTTTGACAACATCACAATGGCGTTTGGATTTACGGCATTTCTAATACAAATTAATGAGTGTTTGCCACGCTCGACACTTCGAGGAAATGCGCGAATTAAAAGAGGCGGACGTATCTGATGACTTGGCGCGTTCATCCTACGACATTTGCAGCTGTGGCTGCAGCAAACTGTCCGTTCCCTGATGTTCAATTTGTTTTCACGCACGAATCGCAATTCGGCATCCTGCGTATACAACTGCTCAAAAGCTGTTGCGAATTGAAAAGAGCACACATTGGCCGTTTCAGGTTAGGTTGACCGTGAAATTTACTGCAATTTCATTCCACAACCACCTCCTCTTCTCATTAATTTCTTCGGCGCCGCAATCAAGACCCTCAAAAGAGCGCCGCGCATACGAACGTGTTTCTATCGACACGTGCATTCACGTACCAAGAAGAGGCGCGGTTCTTCATCGAATTGTTTCATGGGAATGAGGTGGAGAGGGGAGGGGCGGGGGGCAGAGGCAAGCCGCAGGCAGGGCATGCCCAACCACTCTTTCAACTTGGTCCCGCGGGTACCACCAAATTATATTCAGCCGTGTGTTTCAACAAACGACAGTAACTCGTGTCGTTAACCTCTCGTCGATCCGATGTGCGAATGACAAACCATTTTCCGAATCAGTTTATGCTTATATAATAAGAGAAAAAGTTTTCTTATTCGTTCTTTTATTCACTTTTGCAAAGTAAACATTTTTTCTCAAATTTTAAACAAACATTATGTTTGTTTCTGTATCTCAACTTTTTGTGAACAACTGTTTGAATGACATTTTTAATATAGATTGATTAACTGAGAGAGCTGAACTTGCAATTAATATTTAGAAAAACAAAATTAATAAAATATCCGAGATGATCATTAACAAACTTGCATGAAATGTTATTACCAAGGTTTGAAAAGAGATGCTGGAGAGGTCAAGTTGACCGCTTGGACTATTCTAAGTATTAAGTATACATAAACTAATTGTACGTAGATAGAAAAGTTCTAAAAAATATTGCTTTTATCTGGTTAAAAACTAAGAAAATCAAAAAAAATTCATTTTGAATTTTATTTTAACTTAATGCTGTTAATCAATTTTCTACAACACTTCTAATCAGCTTGAACCTTAATAAAGTATAAATACCCTGCAAACACTTCCCGCAATTAAAAGAAACAACAACAAAATATCAATGAAATAATATATACATTTTAAGTAGTTGTTAATCAATTTCGGTTTGAAAAAATCATGTGTATCGTGTTTCGTGAAACAAAAGCTTTCATAATATACTTTGTTTTTTATAAAAATGAATTTTTTTTTATATAAACAACCCTTCCAGACCTATGTAAAATAGGTAATGCTCAAGTTGTTCAAAATGCACATATTTTTTTTGGACAAAAATTGATTAACAACCATTTAGAACTTATATATTATTCCATTCATATATTTTTTTGAATTGCGGGAAGTGTTTTGCAGAGTATTGAGGTCTCTGCTGATTTGAAATGTTGCAAAAAAGCATTAATAGCATTAATTTTTAATTTATTAAAATAATATTTAAAATTAATTTTTTCTACATTTTTTCCCGAAACGTTTTCAAATTTAACTCCATTTGAAGTTTTCAGTTAGACATCATGTTAGCATTTTTTCCCTTGTAATTACTAATAATATAAAAAGAACAGCAACTTTTAAAATTCTTCTTTCAATTAAAAATTAAATATTTTTTAAATTAATATTTTTAACCCTCATGATTATAAATCGTTCTTGTTCTTAAACTAAACATACAATTTGTTTCAATCTAATTGAAACAAATTTATAACGAACTATTTAAACTTTCAATATACTCACATAAATCGAACAAAACCGTAATGAGAAACCATAATTAAAATTTAAAATATATATCAGTATTACAATATTATAAGTTTTTATAAGTTTAAGTCTAAATCTTGGTAACTATGTATGAAATACTACATTTTCATTTATTATAAGAAAACTCAAAATTAACTGAATAAAAAAACATATATGAGATTGGATGTAATGAAAGAAAAAAAAACAATGATAGTCAACTTAACTATATTTTTAGTTGTAGAAACCATTGTACGCTAATGATATTACACCTACACTGGAAAACGGATTAGTAAATCTATGCACGTAGTTGTAAATGACACCCACAGAGTCAGTTAGGATGTAATGAAATTTCTAATTTAAAGCACTGCATCTTAGATTAATTATTTTAAAAACACATTCCATTTTAAAAAGATATTAGCAAATTAAATTAAATTTTTAACGATAAAAAAATAAAAAATTAAAATGTACGGTAAAATATTAAAATAATAGTTTCTTAAATTTATGTATAATTATTAATTAATTTTTTTTTTTTTTTAATATCAATAAATTAATTATTGATATTTTTTTAAAAAACTAAAAAATAATTTATTTATCTGAGAAAACTAATTTAATGACTCAAAATGCATTTACTACTGATAGTTTTTTCTCAAAGTTTTTTAAATTATAATTTTAATAATATTTTTAAAAGATTTAGTAGTAATGACTGAGAAGAACGTCTTCTGTATAACTTATTAAAATAAAATATATAAATAATTTATTTACTCACCAACTGTTTCGATTTTTTAACATACAAATTATATGGAAATATACAAACGAACTATTTCTAGTAAAACATTTTTGTATTTTATAATTTGACATTGATTATTTCATTAATAATTTTTGTTAATTTGTTCCTTTATTTTTATATTAAGTAATACAATTAAGCTTCCAAATATTAACTTTATTATAAATATCAAACGTTTAATTCGATTTATTTATTTACTTATAATTATTATTAATATAATTTAATTATCAAGTATTTTGAAAAAGGATTGTCATATAATATGAAACGTATGTGAATTTTCAATAAAAATTCGTATGGGTCCACTAAGGGTTTTCTTAATCTATTTCGGGATCCCTTTCAGTTATTAATGATCAGAGACCGGAATGTGTAGAGTATGAAATTGACTATAAATAAAAAATATGTTGGTACTATTATTTTCAAATTTTGACACG
>JABFPM010001199.1:0-21816 GCA_022817325.1 Idris sp. 1 HC-2018 | reverse complement strand
AAAAAAAAAAAAAAAAAAAAAAAAAAAAAAAAAAAAAAAAAAAAAAAATCTGAAATCGTTACAATTTGAGCGACAGTAATTGTGCGGGAAAAATGGTTTCTAAAATGTTCGAAGTTTGCGTGTACATATATACCTGTATATGATCTGAAAAAGACACGAGCCGTAAATTAAGCAGTATTTCAGCGAATCGTGAGCGAGACATCGAGACATTGAAAAGTGCGGTGTGCACGTACAGTAGCAGCAGGTACCTCGATCGTTTTCTTCGGGTACCAAGAGGTCGTGCACTCTTTGTGCCTGTGTTACACTGCGAACACCTTCTCAGAATCGTCCAGATAACCGTATCCAGTGACAAGTGCGAAAGCAACTTCTCTGTATAGAGCAAGTACATTTAGCTATAAGATTATAAGAGCCCTTTTGCGCTGTGCGATATCCGTGCGCCTACCCCAACCCAACAAAACATCTTTAAGCAATGAACTTTAACTACCTGCATTCCATGTTATTTTATTTCTTCTTATTTCTTTAAATTTTTTGGTTTTGTTACTTTTGTTGGTTTTATTATCTTTCTAACATTTTTTAGTTTCCTCAGTGTCATTGGGTTTCTCAGATTTGTTAGTTTAGTTAATATTTTTACTTTCGTTATTTTCCCTAATTTTCATAGTTTCATTAGTTTTGTTAAGTTTCTTAGTTTTCTTAGATCAGTTAATTTTTGTACTTTACTTTTTATGTATTAATTTTTGTTCTGTTGATTTGTTTAAGTTTTTTTTAGTTTTGTGGTTGTTCTTAGTTTCGTAAACTGTTATAGTTTCTTTTATGTTTTGAAAAAAGTATCGTAAACCAACAAAATTGCATCCAAAAATGTTTATGAGATGCGAATAAATTAGTATCTCATATGTAACTGCATTATGTTAATTTAATCCATTAAAACATACGGTCATTATAAATGTAACACATACAACTATAGATTTAATCGAGCGTAATCTGCGTAAAACGATGCTATAAATAATGTCCACTTTCTTTTAATGACCGTATAATATTTATACAATATATATATATGTATATGTATATATAAATATATACACTAAGTGCAAAGAAATTGAACAAAAATTAACTGTAACGTTCAGTGCAATAAGTCAACTTGCTTTTGAAATTCGAGACTCCAAATTAAATTCTAGAATTAACAAAGTAGAAAACCACTTGAAGAGGTGTACACAAATTCTGAAGAGGCAGTGCCGATGATGATGATTTTTTTCTGCTTTTCTCTTTCTCTGTCTGAGAACAAAATCGAAGGATACAAGGTCCTGGTATGCGACGATATCGACTCATTACCATGCCAGAAGCAGAGTACGGGTTACAACTTTGCCTCCATTAGGATAATTGCTCTTCTCTTCGCGCCTTTTTCTATACAGTTTACTGATTATTTTTGTTCAGTGTATAAAGTTATATTAAATGATTGTTAATATCACAACAAGTTTTTGCAATTCAAGTTACCAATAGCCAATACTTTGTTGAGTAAAAAAACAAAACAAAAACAACCCCTAAAAATAGTCTAAACAAAATTTGTTCTAAGTTTCTTCTACTGTGTTTAAATTTGTGTTCAACTGAAGGGATTTTAATTTACAAATAAATACATAAAACTATAATTATATATGCGAGGAAACTTTTTTTTGTAAACAAAATTTATCACTGGTAAAAAAAGGTGAAATATAAATTATGTCGATCAATTGGCTCGATAAAAGCAATAAATATATATTTTGGGCTGACACTCATCAACAAAGCGCGTTTCGAATGCTTTATGAGTGAAAATAAGGAGGATGTTTAAAAAGAAGAGCGAAGCCAAGTGTTGATAATTAATTATCTTCTTAAAGTTCTTAATGAGTCCGTAGGACGTATGTTAATGCGTCGCGTAGGATATTTACATTTACGGTAGCCGGAGAAAGGAGCAGTCGTTTTGTATATATCGTATACATTTTTTGCCGAACACCTTTTGTTACACTTTTTTTGTTGCTTTCGCATCGATAGAGCAATGGCAAAATAAGAACAGCTACTAATCTTGGCCGCCGACGGCAGAGAGGCCAACATCCGATAAATGGCTTTGGGATCACTCTCTTTCTTTTTTTTCGCCGGCCCTCAAACTGCAGTATCTGCTCTCTTTCTGTACACTTTCTCGTCGTTCCAAACTTCCTTCCTTCTGGGCTCGCGCCGCTCACACTAAGAGACACGAGAATTCGGTAGCAAAGAGCGTGGGCTCAGAATTAACGTTCCAACCCTTGTTCAACTTTATCCCGAAAGCTATTAAACTTAACTCGGTACGAGTGTTGGTTATTTTTATTTGCTTTGCGAGTCTTATTTGTTGCTTTCATTATTATTATATTCAGTTGGACAACTTGTGTCTTTCGGAGAGAGAATTTTAAAACGTAAATGTACGAAATTTATTTGTTCGAAATACAAGAATTATTAAACTAATTTAAAATTGAGTAACTTTTGTTGAATAAAATTATAATTAAAGTTTTTACTTGACTATTTAACCTATAATTTATAGATGGTGTTATTAATTAAAAAATTTAGCCGGGTAAAAAACATATATGTTACATAAATGGTACTGAAATATATATATATGAAATATATGTCATCTTTTTAACTGTTTTTACATGTTGCTATATATGTGATTGAATATTTTTGACAAGTAGACACTTTTTATGACAATTGTAACAAGGTGTGTGGTCTAGTACTTAAGTCTTCGGAATGACACCGCGGAGGCAAAGGTTCGAGTCTTCAATATGGATTTTCTACTGTCATAAATATTAAAAATGTTTTCTTTATGTGTTGACAACAAATATTATGAAATTGGTTATGTATCGGAAACAAATAATTGAATACAAAATTACTTTAAGGATTTTATGGTACATATATGTTGCCATCTGTACTTTATATGTTGCCATGTATGGAACATATATGCTTGCACATATAATGAAATACAAGTGATATATATATATATGTTAGCATATATGGAACATATATGGCAATATATATGGCACATAAAAGATAACATACATGATACATATATGGCACGTATATGACCCACATTTGGTACATATGTGAAAAATATATGGTAAATATGTGGTAAATATATGTCCCCTATATGGATTTTTACCTGGATATAAATAAAAATATACAAGTTTAGGTGCAAAAGCCAAAAATCTCAATCTGTGTTGATTAATGCGCAATGACTATAATAATGCACATACAGCCCCGTCAAAATTGCCCGGCATCTGACACTTTAAAGTGGGTATACATATAGGTGGTATACTCCACAGTATGGACGATTAAAAAGAGAGCGGGCAGCTGACTAGCACGCAGCTGCTTAAAATTACGATTTTACCATGTTTGTTTCTTTTTTATTATTAAATTTCACATATATGTGTGAAAAAGTTTAAATACTGTCGCAAAAATATCCCTCGAAAGACAATTTATTGCCAGGCGAGAAGACAACTCACCTCGATATATAGCGTGTATTTTCAATTAATATGGAAATTTTATATTTCAGGCTGTATAAACTGAAAAATAACGCTTTTCGATCTCTTATCAGAAAAATATTCCTATATAAATGATTGTAATTTTGAAATTATATTTTCTTTATAAAATAATATATGTATAAAAAAATTATTTGTGACAATTCAATTGCTCGCATCCGGTATGACTGTTTCGTAACAATATTATTTGAATTTCGATCGGATCCGTCGGCAAAACTTATGCGTTAATACATCAACCTGGTCAACGAGTAACGCATATTCGCATGAGATTAGCCGGCTCGATATATTACGATTTGTCTGGCACGTCATTACGTGTGGATTTTGTGTTCGCACGCACTGCACACTTCTCGGGCGTGGCCAGGACATTTCTCTTCTCACAATTAGACTTATTGTCAAAGTCTTCGTAAATCTCAAAATTAATACACAAATTGTAATTGATATCTAGCATTTTTATAAGTTAAAAATTAATTATACGAATTTATCGTAAAATGGCACTTTCAAAATAATTCAATCTTTCATTTTTTGCAGTTTTGCAATTTTATTTCACAGAAGTGTAACAAACTTATTTTCTATAAAATTTGTACTGTACTTCGAATTTATGGTATTTTTCATTCTGATAAATTAAAATAATTTTGCAAAACTTGTTGTGAAAAGACTAGTTCATGTACTTTTAAGTTAATTGTTAGCCTATAAAAAAAGGATAATTTAATTATTGTAATAGAAATTTTTTCAGCTGAGTTCGATGACTCAATTTCTATTGCACAAAAAGAAGCACAAAAAATTATTGTTAATCTATATGCATTCGTCCCACGCAAAATTCGTGAATATGCGTTGCCAGTTTCTTCGTCATGTTTTCCTACTTGATTATGTGCAGGTATCGTGTCCGGAATTTCGAATTCGCCAACCTCAAGATTTACGAGAATCCCATTCATCGGCTATCTGCCCCGAGAGGCCCGAAGAAGAAGTTTCGAGCGATTTAGATGTTGATTTAATTTAGTCGTCGGGCCCAGTTGTGAGGCAGCCACGCGTTCTTGTTTCATTGTCAGCGAAGTCAAGAAACACTTGTGCTTTTTTTTTCTCTCGAGGCTTCCGATCGAAAACTTGTGTATGCGTGCCAATCGCATTTGCAATCCGATAAATTGATCCAATTATTACCAAGTGTGAAATTAACCGTTGAATATTCATGTAATTATGTGTCTCAATTAATTTATCATTCAAATGATTTAGAGGCATCAATTTAATGATTACATACATTAGGGTGAAATAAACATTTTAAACGTCAGCCGTGTAAGAAATTTACATTTCAAAAAGTCTCCTTAATTAGAAGTTTTAATTCTTCCTTTTTTGTACAAAAATAATTTTCGAGTAATGAGTTAGAGTAAATCAAATCTTCTGCAGGTAAAAAACGATAATAATGTACGTCAAAGAAAAAAGTCACACGTCTTTTAATGATCAAATTGTTATTCTATTGGTGAGATTGAATCTCCTGGCTGCGCAAGTTACGAAGCTGCAAATCGATAAATCTGTCATCGCAGCAGCTATCTTATGCTAGATACACTCATTTACCGACGATAGGAATCAACTTTGTAATTTTTATTTCGTATTTTCCAAGTCGCATGTAGGGGTTTCTTAATAAATATAGAATTTTCAGAAAACACTATATAAAACTTTTGTAGAAATATCTTGTAACTCTTTTTATAGGAAAATTAATAACTCGAATCAATCATTTTTGGAAAAAAGTTTTCAAGCTATAATGTAGGAGCAATTTCAGATTCAGAAGCTCGAGATGGACGATAGGAACGTTGCCACCGTGTCGTAAACAAACTTTTGCGTGGGACGTTAGAACCGAAAAGTCTGACGGTTGATCTTCGTTAATTGTGCAGATTGTGATTCACGATTTCGCTAATAATTTTTTAAGAACAAAAAAGGAACATCAAAAGCATTAATTTCTTGGAATACATAATCAACGTATCTTTTCCTGAGAATGTTTCCCAGTTGAGTGAAAAAAAAACTTTTTTATTAGTTTACACACATTTGAGGAGAAGAAATATACATTTCCTAATTTAGATAAAATTTTTATACTGAAGGACAAGCAAAATTCGTAGAATTTTAATCACTTTTTAAGTGACTTTTCAGGCAGCCTTGATGATCTATTTTAATCTAACTTTAATTTGAGATTCGGTTGAACTTCATTATGATATTTATCATTGTTGAAAACGTGTCATTCACAAAAATGTAAGTAACAAAAAATTTTGCACAATTTTTTCTTAAAAATTAAAAGAAAAAACTTGTACAGCAGTGAATATCCTTTGTTGAAAAAAAAGTATAGTTAACTGCGTTATTATTTAAATTTGCAATTATTTTTTATGAATAAATAAAGTTATAATTTTTATCATTATTCAATCTTTTTTTTTTCTTCTTCTTCTTTCTTATCTCCAAAAATAGGTTTAAATGTAATTTAAAGCTATACAATTTTTCGGTAATTTAACATTTCTATTCCATAAAATTCCAAAGTTATTCATATATTATTAAATACGTAAAAAAAAGCTGTAAATGATTACTCAAACCACCTATTTGCAACGTTTCAGCGAAGTTGCACGTTTTCATTTAAACTACACTCGGGATGCCTTCCAGTAAACGAGCCATATCAAGGTTATTTTACAATTTTTTCAAATAACCAACGAGAAAATTTTGTTCAGCAACAAAAATTGGCATATTAAAATTTGATTACAAATACCAAATTTCAACCATGCTCTCATAGAACAAAAATTATTCCTACAACCCAAAATGTTGTTTTCCATAGTTGATATATCACAAAATATATAATTAGTAAAACATCTCATAATTTCTACTGTACGATATTGTATAATTTATAATAAGACTTCAATTACATGATACTTGATGACATAAACGTGTGTAGTTTTCTTATAAATTAGAAATAAACTATTCTTTTTCGGTCGACTCTTCATTAATAAATTTTATCGTGCATCTATTTATACCCCGCAAGTGATATAGACCTATGCGTGTCAGATCGCACTGGCATATAATTCCTTCTGTTATACCAGTTACGCGCTACATGTGGCGCATGACGTCTTATCAAATCGCTGCAACAGGGTAAACAGGGGTGTATCACGATGTAACTAGATGTCTTAACACACACATAATTTGTATATTTTTATTATTCTTACGAGTGCTTACAAATTTGCAACTTACAGTAATTACCCTCACAATAATATATATTCATCTTAACGTGTTCAGCATTCAAATTGCAAAATTTGAGCAGCAAAATACTTAATTACAAAATTTTATATTAGAAACTCATTTATATGTATTTACTTAATGAGATAATAAATATTAATTTGCAAACATTAATTTGCAAAGACCAGAATAAATAATATTTAGAAAATAATTATTTCATGAATGAAAATGTTTTTCAGTATAATTCTGAGTTCATTATGAAGATTTCAATCAATTAACATGAATTTAATCCAAAGTAGAGAAAAAAAAATCAGTTATTATATACTTTGTTTTAAGCCAGTTTGTCCGACCAAAAGCGCGTACACTTGTCGCATTAATTACCATCATCTTTCGTAAGATTAATTACATTATAATAAGTTCTTTTTCAAATGTGCATTTTGCTCCGAGAATTTTTTCCGGATGCAATTTATCGGCAGATGGGCACAGCCGCGGCGATTGAAGTGCCTTTTGAAACGCATGCCTTACATATCAGAAAAAAAATGCAGATCCAACAAAGGGATATGCCCCATTTTGTTGTGTACTAATTTGCAATGTTATCTTTTGTTAATGGACTTCTTCATGAAAGTCAAAACATTATTTACCAAGAAGAAAAATATTGTTTACTTTTGCATTATAAAATTTGCAGCGTGATTTAATAAAGATATACAACTCGAGGTAATGATAAAGAAAACTCATTCCCATTAAGTCCTTATAAATCTCCATTAAATTAATAATTTAAGGCCTTACACGAGAATAAATCCTTTTTTAATGGGGATTATTAGCTGGTATTAAAGGGTTTTGTATTTATCGACGATATTATTGTGATTGGTGAATTTGTTTTACCAAAATCGGACTGTTTTTTTTAATTGATTTCGCACGGTGTGCGGTCATAAGCTTTGCCGTCAGGAAATGCGTTTGTTCTTTTGCTTTAATTACACTCGACTATGACGACGTCATTGTACCCGTGCAGTTGCATGGCGGAACGAACGAAACAATCGTCAACGCGTGCTGCGACTCTCGACGAACTACTTATATAATTAAACGAAACCGCAATATATCTTGTCACGATATGTTTAAACGTATCAATTTTTTTTACTATCGTTTATCTGTGTTTATTTTCTATTTAATCTCCAATATAGTTATACCTAAAATCTTATTTTTAAAATCCAACAAAAACATTGTTTTTGAGGTTAAGTTTTGCTTTCATTTAAGATAAACATAAAAGATTTAGAAGTACGAAGCCTAAAATTCTAGAAGTTTTAAGTTAAGAATATAGTATAAGTTTTAGGTTATATTTATAATGTATGTTTAGGTTAAAAGTATAGTATAACTTGTAACAATTGTAAATCTTACGTCTAAGAATCCTAGCAGGGTTGCCATTTTTTGACAACGACAAAGTTTCAGATTCAAAATATTGTATTAGTTTTAGGTTAACATATATTTGGGTATTATTGCTCACGTAAACAATATTATCTACTGGGTAAGGTTTAAATAAAAGTAAAGGTTATTGGGTAAAAACGGTTTTTACACTTCAACTAAAACCAATAAACAATATTGTTATAGCTGGTTACCGTATTACATGTAAACCCGTAACATGACGACACGTTAACTAATAACGCAGTTTAATAAATCAACAAAACTAGTTTATTTGACTGATTTCATGTTGATTTAATACAATTTAGATTGGCTGACTCTTGCTTTGATACGTCTATAAATTGTAGGTGTAAAAAGTAGTGTAATTTTAGGTTAAAAACAACAATAGATTGAATAATATAATCCTAAGAAATGCCGTTTAATGTACAAGTATTGCAGTGAAGGTCAAAGATAAGCAAGTGCGCACGGTACGAGGGGAAGTCTGTTTTACCCCATAGTCACCCCACCATCGGTTCAGTGATTTCGAGCTCCCTAATAGAAGCTGCCATTCCACATAACGTCGGGCACCCCGGAACTGGTGTCTACCCTCGAAAATCCATAGTACTCCCGCCCCAAGTGGCGCTTGCGCAACTTGCCGCATCCACTTTTAACCAGCCTTCCGTATAACCTGTACCTGTGTGCGTGCGTATAAATGCGACACCTACATTGTAGCCAAAACTCTGTACATACAGGCTTCGCGACATGGCGCACACAGAAAACACTTGTACGTGTGTATAAAATACAAAATGGCGGAACAATTCTGGATTAGGGTCGCTCGACGCAGTGACCCCTGCGATAACTATCATATAATGATAACAACGAACCAGAATGAGAACGCGAGACTTGCGTCTTACCATTTTCGTTCTGTTATCCTTGAACAAAAAATTCTTTTGACCTTATTTAATTCATCATTAATATTCAATTTTAAGTCTGAAATGACACGGTCGTTATAAGAAGATTTACAAAATTCATTTCTAACAAACTAGAAATGCTTTTGTAAATTTTTTACGAAAAATATAGATATATTAGGGATTAAGATTTAAGAACATTTATAGTACTTTAATTCTTTTTAAAAATAATTGAATTTTGAGTGTCACTTAATAATGAAATTTATTTCACTTTATGACACTTGATATCATTATCATCTATTTCCCTTTTTCTATATATATATATATATATATATATAGGATACTGATTTTCAGAAAACAAAACATTGCATGCTCTAACTACTGGGTACATAGCGTTACTTGCACCGATACGCAGTGTTCGCGTTTCAGTTATCAACTGACATTTATGTAACATGGCAATTACCCCGTTATTAATTCGTTAACATTTATTTCTCAAACCTTTTCGATGATAAATTGATTGAGGTAACTTATATTTAAGCATCGGCGTTATTATCATCAACATCTCATCGCAGCTCGATGAGCACTTAATGTTTGACATTTCATACATTGTTTTTAAACAAAATTTTATATAAGAAAAAAAATTACTCTTTTTTTTTTCTTCTTTCACTGGACAAAATAATAAATAAGTGTTTAATGCGTTATGCGTTTACGGTTCGAAGAATCGATACGCATCTATACGTGACAAGCAGCTAATGCAAGGGCAACGTGTTACATATATGTCACGAAAAGGGGAACTTAGAGTTGGAACACCTTATCACCTGGCCTACCTGATGGATCAGATCATCTATGCCAACACATTTTATTCTTTTGACGTTTTACGCTACAGTATGCATTTCTAAATAAATTAATCTACTTAATATAATATAGATAACGATTTCTCCCATATTGAGTTACTTTTTTTAAACCCTTCCCAGATAAAAAAAAACATTGCAGCACAAAAATTATAAAACTCTTTTGAAGAAGACAACTTTTTCAATATAAATTAAAGGACATTAATGATTAAATACTAAATGAAAGTAAAAGCTCTATGGGTTTGAAAATTTTTCTAAAAGTACATGTTGACAACAGTTAAAAGCAAACGGTAATGTGTATATATGGTGCATCTTGAGCACGTGGCGCAGGCTATGAGAATGCCATTGAAAACGTATGGCTTGACACGCCAACGATTAATTTGTTCATTCGTGCGGTCTTTGATACTGGCCTATATTTCTATTCGCATTTGTGCTGAGCGTTACACGCAACTGAGAGCAGCCGCTTTGGCACGCATGCAATCTCACGCCTCGCGAAACAGGCATTAAATTTATTCAACGCATATAATATCCGTACAATACATTCAATTATCCAATTTCAATGACATGCCGGTCGGACATTAAGCAGCAACAACAAAAATTGCTCTTTTATGGTAGCATATATAGGTCACAGTACAGACGTTGACCAGAAGTTATTGTAACCCATGCGTAAAACTTTTATCATTTTTTACCAGTTCTTATTTTGATAAAATTATTAACAGCTTTTCCTTAGAAATTTTACTTTTTTTAGTTTAGATTCTAGATGCTTCTCAAGATTTAAGATTTACGGTTTTAGGTGCTCCTTAAGATTTTCACATTGTAGATTTAAATTTTTAGGCGACCCTTAAGATTTTCCAATATTAGATTTAAATGTTTAGGTGATCCTTTAGATTTTAAAATTTTTGATTTGAGTTTCTTGAGTGATCCTTAAAATGTTCGTGTTTTTTTTTTTTTTTGTAATTTATGATGAATGTGACGGTTAAAAAAGTATTAAAATAGCGGGCGTCCGGAAGTCAAGAACATTTTTCCTGCAGGGCTATACGTTCCTTGGACTGCGGAGTAGCTCGGCTGTAAAAATGGTGGCTTTAATTAAAATGCTTAGGGGTTAGAAAGCGTGATGAATGAGGCTGCGCGCGGCGCAGCAACGCCGGAGAACTCTATTAATTATTGGATGACACAAAATCCATTACCCGCGACGAGGTTCCCAAGGGCGGTGGTTCCGGATTGGATGTGCCTGGCTTCGCCATTAGGACTCGTCCTTTTTTATTTCCATTTTTTGTTTCTTAGCTAAAACAAAGCTAATTATTATTCTCATATAGACCGGGTCACGTATTTGTAACATTGTCACTTGCAGGTTTTTGCTCTCCGGCAAATTTTACCTCTTACTATTCTACAATTAAATAATTACAAAACTTCACATTGATTTTACTTCCTGAACAAAGCATAGTTTGAAATTTTGAAAGTAGGGTTGAAATTGAACTTGTTTTTTAAATTCAAGTTTAGGTGAATAATTTACTTATGTAATTTTTTCTTACTTACAGTTTAAAACCTCCTCAGAAGGACGGAGTAACGAAGTCAAATCCAAGTAAACGTCACCGAGAACGACTGAATGCAGAACTGGACACTTTAGCGTCTCTACTTCCATTCGAACAAAATATCCTCAGCAAGTTAGACCGTCTTAGCATTTTAAGACTAAGTGTTAGTTATCTTCGAACCAAAAGTTACTTCCAAGGTAAGTTGGACATTTTCCTTTTTCCTCCCCACTATAAAAAAAGTTCATTACAAATTGAAGTTGGTAGATAGTAATGCTGATAAGATGACGTCTGATTGGTTCATTTTCAAATCAGAGAAATTGAGATAATCGATTATAAAAACATTTGCCTAAGTCAATAACCAAACGACAACAAGCGCGCAAAATAACCTTAGTCCTAACTTAAAAAGATCAGCACTGCATGAAGTTGGCTGAGAGATGCGCGCGCTTCTTATCATTTCATATTTATTACAAAACCGCGGCAAATTTGAATCTTCATATTTTCATACTTTTAAATATTAAGCATTAGAGTGCATCTAATAAGATGTAAAGTTTTGAAATCTTAGAATGTGTAATTAAACAGTTTTAGATGAAACATCAGTCAAAACAATTGAGACGTCTTTGAATCGATGCTAAATGATTGATCGTGACACGCAATTCCACTAAATCCTCCCTTTCGCGAGGAGTATTGCTTCTGTTGTTACTTATCTGAATCTGCTTATATCTGTTTATACCCCTGTATCTACCCCATTCGTGTCAATGCCTTCAAGCTCTTTGGAACACGCAACTCACTCGTTACGTCGTGGAAACAATGAACAGTTGAAAACAATACCAGCTCAACTTGAGTGCTCAATTGTTTTGATTTTCTTTAGTTATTTTTATCTACTTACCTTTCATGTATTATGGCAAAATAAAAGTGCAAGAATTTTTGCAGAAGCATGGCTGAATTAACAATTGACCAAAAAGATGAATGGAATTTATTTTTTACAATTGAAACAATAAATTTGTTGTATAAATAAATTGTACCATAAAAAGTAAGATGAATTTGAAATTTTTGCCATTAAAGTGTACTTATTTTATGGTTTAAATGATTTAAAATTATTAGACAGACGTAGCAGTGAAATCGCGAAATCGTAAAGCACTTACACCTTTGGCGTAGAATTCTCGTATCGAAGCAATTAATCGCGTCGACCAAAAGTCCTACGAATCCGCGCGAATGCACCCACACTTCGGACCGAGGTCGATCTTTCTTGCAGTGATAATCTTGCCACTCTAAGATTTTGCATTTTTTATAAAGAAATTTGTCCAGTTTTCTGTTATTTATATTTCAAAATGACTTATTTTGTTTTTTATTAGTGTATAAGTTCAAAATTAAAAAAAAAATATAAACAATATTAAAGCAAACAAATAAATAGATGTTTACTTGGAGTTTGAAATTCAATTTTTTGTATACAAGGAGGATAGAAAAATTTGATTATATTTGGATGTTGAGTGCTTGAAAAAAGGAAAAAAGGGAGGAGAGTCAGATCTAAAAAAGACTGCCTTTCATCTGATATTTGCAATCACGTAATATATCACACATTCTGCAGTAGCATTGTTCTCACCATTTAACAAGTATTGCATTTTGTTAAATTTCCGAATCCACATTTAAATTGAAATATTAAAAATAATGTAATACAAGAAGCAACATTTTTGCATTAATTTTTTAACAGTTCATTATAATGCATAATTTGCACACACAAAAAAATTATTACACTATAATAAAAAAATCTTGGAATAATGTATTTTACAATTTTCACCATAAAACAATAGTAATGTATTTTGTATTTAAAAGAAAAAAGTTAACGTAAATATTAATTATATTTATATAATTCTGTACATTATTCTAAGTTTACAATTGTTACTTGATAAAAAAAAAAATTCAAAACGAAGATTTCATATAATAATAATAATAATATAATTTTATTGTTAATTTAAAATATTTATTTAATATATGATTAAAATGATTTAATTACTGCTGCCATTATTTTTAAACGAAACTAACATTGATAATCAAAAAACTTCACATAATACAAAAAATTTGAACCACAAAATTAACTTTACAATTTCAGCAAGATTCTTAATTTAACATATTGTATTACTTTAGAACACAATTAATAATGTTATCAGAAAACTGTTTAAACTGACAAAAAATATTTTTAATAGCAGTTATACATACGGTGAGTCTTAACTAAATTTAACACAAAGTTTCTCTCGCAATCAAGTTCAATCAGATCCTGAAACTTTAAGGTTTTATAAGTCTTTTGAAATAAAAATCGAAATTTTGCATCGAGCCATTTTGAAATAAATTAAATTTTAAGATTTTGAGATTGAACGGCCAAAGATAAATTAATTAATTTTGCGACACGATTATAAAATTAGGTATTATTTACAATTTTTAATGCTTTTGAATCACTTGTTATTAGTTAAGCGCTGAAGCCTAAACACCCAGGCAATTCCAGAAAAACAATTAATCTGGAAACGTTTCGAATTTTGCAACGGAAATTTCCAGTGTTTTCCAGAAATATGCATATGATTTCAATCTGGATTTGTCTGGAATGCTAAGGAAATCAAATTATAACCAGGATATTTCTGGAATTTTCAGGGTTAAAATTGTCTGGATTCACATGGAATTTTTAATTTTTTTAATAATCATTAAGATAAAAAAAAATCAATTTACAGACAATTACGGAAATTAAACAATTTCAGGTGAATCCAGACAATTTTAACCCTGAAAATTACAGAAATATCCTAGTTAAAATTTGATTTCCTTAACATTCCAGGCAAATCCGAGACATTTCCAGATTAATTTTTTCTCTGGAATTGCCTGGAAGTTTAAACTAGGTCGTATAAAAAAAACTGTACGAATTTATTTCTTTGAAAAGACGTATATATTAGGGTGTTTTGAAAAAAAAAATTGTTTGACTGGCTAGGGTTTAAAACTAAAGTTCAAGTTGAGATAAGATGTCTCACGAGTTATTTTGATTTTTGAGACACATTTAGAGAGCGCACCGATCGTCCATTTTATACCATTTTAATTTGTCAACATAAAATTAATACCATTTGAAATGATCCCAAATATTCTTATATTGTGGAAATTCAGAAATTCAAGTAATATTAGCATTTAAAATTGTCAGCAAAAGCTGACTTTCCCTGAATTAACTTTGACCATTCTTTTGCAATAAAGTTGAATTAAACATATCGCTTCATTGAAAAGTATCATAAAAGTACCATACTTTTCAAGACGACAAAAAAATGGGTAAATATTGCTCGTACATATATTTGCATTAGTTATATCATCTGCACGATATATCATCGGATTTGAGTTGTAAACAATTAATGATATTAAGTTACGTCGGTTAATTGTGAGGACTTGCAGTTGAAAATGGGACTCCGCGTGGGACGAGAAACGTCTTTTGCAGTAGCAAAGACTCTTAGATCGGCTATCTGCATCCTCTCTCTGCCAAAGGTATCTCTCGGGTTCACACCAGCTTCTCAACACTCGTTCTCGATTCTTTTCTCAAGTGCCACCTTCGATCTCGGCTCTTTATCTTTCTTCATACTTTCTCTTTCGCAGTCCTTTATTCTGCCTCTTCTTCTATATGGGATTGAGCCGAGGCTGCTGGGCATCACGCTTGGCTCTGAAAAATCAGCGCGGCTACCGAGTGGATCTAATTAATTTACATAGCGGCAAGCGTGGACGCTAGCACCTTCTTCCATTATACCTTCTCTGAAACAGAATGAACCAAGTACGATTATTGGCGATCGCTGAGAAAGATGACCACGGGGTCCCTTCTGGGGTCTACTAGATAGCCTTTCGTCGCACTTGCATGGGGCCTTATCATAAGTCCCTTATCACATGTTGGGAAATCGAATGTGCCATTGCTGTTTCTGTTTCTTTGCCAATCGTACTTTTTAGCTGTGTTTTCAGCAGATAGAAATAATGATCAGTTTTTCGTATTAGCACGTTACCTTTTGCTAAATTATTTTTCAACTTTTATTTTATACAAGACCCATAAAATCTTTGGTATTCAATTGGAGAAAAAAATAATTGATAGCAATTAAAATGTTGACCATTGTATAATTATAATTGCAATGAAAGTATTGTGGCAAATAGAACTTAATTGGACACCTTAAGACGGAATTCTTTTTATTTCTCCATAAAAATAATTTTATTATGTAAGAAACATAATTTTTCTTCTTATTTCTCTTGACTTGTACAATACTTTCTCAAAGATATATACACTACAATTTGTTCAATTAAATTTTTCTCAACGTAGACAAAGAATGAGAAAACAGCATGTCGCAACGTACCTTTATTATCAAAAACAATCAGAGTAGTAGTAACAGAATGAATGTTTGCCTTTTGTAATGCCAGCAATTGATTATATGTTCTTCTTAGTTATTTAATCTTTTACACTGCAAGGAATATTTAAAATATATCCTCGTTTTCTTTCGATCAGATATGTTACTATTATTTTATGATTTCTAGGTCATACTTGAAAAATCAAAACAAAATTTAAATTGAACATGCCTTGTGGCGTGAGGAATTCGGACCACTTATATTTCCTTAATTCTACAAGTGGCAGCTTTAATTTCTGACATGCCAGACATAAATTTAGCAAATCCCGCAAGCTACTGCGTATTTTCTGCAAGTGTAATTACAAGACTTTATGGAAGCGATCATGTCGTTAGACGATAACTATATATTATGTTGTCTTATGATACACGATGATGAAATTAAATGAAATCGTGTTGTGCCTTTTTTCCGCTTTCGTCTATTATCAAATAAGTACGATTCATTAATATATATTTCAAAACAAAAAAAAAGCTGCACCTGAAAGTTGATATTCAAACATGAAATAGTGTCAAGTATTCAATTTTATTTTCAGTTTAGAATCAAAAGAATTCCGCTTGTCGGCAAAAAGTATCATAAATCCGGTCGAACTTCTTGCGCCCAGGTTACAAATATTTTTAAAACGGCTGTCCGTATCTTAAATCACGAAACATTATCGTGACATGTCACAATACATCCTTCGATGAGCCTCCGTCAATTAATGCGCATGGACACGTTTAACGACAAATGATGTTATTGATCAATTGATGCTTGATTAATTTTATTGCAAACAATGCCAACAAATTTATTCAAAATGACTTCTTCATTCAAATCGATTCATTTTAATTGAGTTGTACTTTTTGTCACAATCGTGTGACAGTATCGTGAGTAAATTTAATTACCCGAATTTTAATTAGTAAGTTGATTAAATAATTAATCTGTAACAAGATTGTTTATCTGATAAAAATTATTGTTCTATTTAAAACATGATCTCAAAGAATAGATAAGAAAATTAAGAAAACTAGAAAAAAAGAAAAACTTTTGAAACTGAAGCTACCATGAAAATTAGACATGATTTTGGAAGTTGCAAAAATTACTTAGACAAATTTTATGTCCACATATGTTTACATATGTGTCCACTTAAGTACACACACACATCCATTTAAATTTGCTTAGATATCCACGGTGTATACACTTATATCCACTTATGTAATTTTTATGAATAAATCTCATTAAAAGTGATATTATTCCAAAATAAGAATAATTCTTTTGAGATGTAAAATTTGTTTTTGATCCGCGTGTACTACGTTGATTAATCCCATATGGTTTCCTCTTAATTAAACGTCGTCGCGAAGTCACCGACGATAAAAAACAATGTACTTGCGCGTATGAAATTCGATTCTCGCTCGTCAAAATTTCCTGCACACACAAGCTCGTTACGCTACTCTTTCGTAGCGGCATGATGACGACTTCCGATAAGAATGGTAGAAGACGTGGTAAAGGTGTTATTAGCTGAAAATACGTTGAACACCAGCAGACATCGCGCAGCACTTTTACGATGGAATGGCGGTATTAATTGCGAGAGTTTAGCCGTAATGCCTGCAATCATTTTAATTAAGAATACCACCCTCTTATTCACGGACTCACACGCAGTCCAGGCACATTTTGTGTATGTTTCATATCGCACAGGACTTATGTAATCGGACGGCCAATTTATCTGGACATATTGATTTTTACTTTATAATAATAAAAGCAACGCGCGAGAGAGATTATAACCTGCGCCAATTATTCGATTTAATAGCGAACTTCTTCTCCAAACATTTGTTATGGACGTGTTTAATGCGAATTCACAGAGAGGATGATAGCTTTTTCAAATTAACGCAGGTGGCGATGAATCATGACCAAATTCATTACTTCACGCCTATCCAATTGCGATCTAATTTTTTTTTTTTTTTTTTTTGCAACAGTGTATTATTAACAATAAGCTTTTAATTAATACAGAAATAAAAGTTAAAATGATGTGTTAGAAGTTTGTAAGGGTATACACAAATTATTTAGGGTACATTTGTGTCGCAAAAAATAACATGGTAAGTTTTATCAAAAGTATTTTATCAATGACCAGAGCAACTTTTTTGAAATTTATAAAATAAGACCAAAGATATCGTAAGTGCTTATATATAGTTAAAGTGTTTTTATTGAACAAGTTCCAGGTACATGACCTATTATGTTAATTCAGCCCTGTAATTCATATCACGATGAGAGAAGTATTTCTATTACATACTTACCTAATGAGAAACGCATCGTTGCATAACTATGAGTTTTTAAACAAAATTAGCATATAAAAGTTTCAAATATATAAGTACCTATGTATGTTACGAGCTGAAACAAACTGTATTGCGCTTTTAATGTTGAAAAGAAAATACTTGCATGTATAAAACAACCAAAATTAAAACTTAATAATGTATTTCTTACATTTTTTTCCTAATCATCTGAATTCTATCAGTTTTCAGATAATTTCAGATAACAAGCAAGTTATGAAAAAAATTTGCGTAGATAATTTAGAACGCAAATAATTGTTCATAATAAAGTGATAAAGCAACGAAATAATGCGTAATACAACAAATCTATATGCATAAAAATGTGATTCGTATGCTCTTCGAGTAATAATCAAACCGTAACCAAGAACTCAACTGTAATATATAGGAAATGATACAGCTCTAACCTTAACAAGGATTACATAGAAAAATTGTTGTACTGTATCGGCACACTTTATAAACAATTTAAACAAGAACTAACTCTGTTTTCCTAATGAAAAAAGTTAAATAAGAAAAAAATACTTGTTTTATGTAAACGTTATACAAATATGGCTCCACAGATTGAAATGACCACGACATTATGCGAATCGAGAAAAAAATCCAAAAAGTGAAATGGAAAAAAAGTGGTACGATAAACGATGGTGTAAGAGAGTGTGATAAGTAACCGAGTGAGATTATATCGGTGTAACGTATTGTCCTGGTCTTTTGCTAATTACTCACATATAAGAGTAAAAGAAATGGATATATACTTGGCTCAAAAAGGTATACATCGCACACTTGGTGGTACGTGTTAATTCATCTTCTGGTTCATAAAATACAAAATTATTATTCAAACAAATTGAAATTATTTAACGACAATTGCAGATTGATTTATAAATGATACAAAATCCATTTTTTCAGATTTATAAAGAAATCGTAGTTTTCTAAAAATCCACACAATTGTACATCGTTGAAGGAAGCTCTTTCATCGTTGTCGTCCCAGTTTCGTGTTGCCTGGTGTGTTCCAAGCAACTATTTGGTCACGCTCAGATTGTGATTCAACGTGAACTAATTTTCATTCTGAATTCTGCGTCGACAGCAATCAAAGCGCACGTTGCTTATGACGAACAATTACTCGTTTTATGCATGGCGAAACAAATGTTGAGATTCCATCGCGATTCCACCATTGAAATTGAAAAATTGCCGCTCCATATACATGCAAATGTGCCTTGTAAATAGCGCGTTAATTATACCCCCGCGAGGAACCGTTAATGGGAAAAGAAAAAAAAGCATAATGCTTTTTGCAGTATTGAAAATATCTTTAAGAAATGATTATGAGTGTGTGTTTTGAAATTTTCGGCTATAAGTGAGGACGCGATGGGTATCGTAGGGCTGGTTTGGTGCACGCATCGCGAGCAAACTGCACGCCACATCAAGTTGTTCCTTGGCATGCCATGCCACGCAACAATCAGCCAGAGGCCCGAAGGTTCCTTGGCACTCCTGACCCAGTGAACAAGACACCATTGCATGTGGACACGTACCTCGTGTAATGTGACTACAGAAAGCATATCAATGAAATTACCGTACTTTCACTAATATTTACGGCTAAAAGTTACGGAAACGCGCGTCAGCGGAGAAAACTTTTGCTTTCTTCATTCAGTTTCTTCAGTAGTTAAGAACTGATGTAACTTCAGTTACATGAGACCCCCATACAAACTAGAAGGAATTTATACCTAATAAATACCTCGGAAGACAAATTATGTGGATCATGTAAAGGCCCATTTCCAATTATTTCTAATGTCCATTTCCATAAATATATAAGGGGTTACATGTGGGCCATAAAGAGTAAAGTTCTTTCTTTCACTTATTATACTTTATATATCATACGATACATAATATAAGACAATGATGAAAAACAGTCGCATCTAGGTAGCGTACTAGGGATTCTGCGAAAACCTTCCACTGGTTTCTGTCCTGGGTAAACCTCTTGATATCCAGCCACGATTTACCTACATTATAGTGTTCACTCTTGACCGATCTTCTGCAAATATCTCAGGCATTCTCATCTGCGGTTTCCTTGTGGATTCTATTGTATGGCCATCATAGTGATGTCTGAGTCTGCTTTACGCAAGGTATGGTCAATCGAATACCAATATAAATTATATACTCTTATTGGTTAATGCTCAAAATGTATCCGTAAATACTTTTATCAAATCTGAACAGTTTAATTCTTAGGTTGTCCAAATAAGATAAGCTCATTCAATTACTTGCATCTAGAAGTCACTAATAGACCTTTGATTAATGATAAATAAATCTTTGCTCTATTTAACTGTGCAAGATTGAAGAAATACTTTCATTAAAATTGTGTTTATCGTAAAATAAAAAGCAGATAAGAAAGTTTATCAGTCGGCAAATTAGCGGCTTTTATAAGAAGAAAAACAAGTGAAACTTACCATGTCCATGATCCCTGACCGCGGAACTAATCCAAAGTACGCGTATCACAACGACATTGAGGGGCACATTAAATGCACCACATGAAGTCACCCGCTGATCGATGGCGTTATTAGTCAACTTTAAGACATGCCGCGTCACAATTTAACTTCTAAATTTTTATCAACAATTATATTCTTGATATTTCCCTAAACACAAAATCCAACTAAAAGTTTTAATATAACAACATTTTTACTTACAAATTTGCTCAAAATGAAGGAAATTGTGAATCTATCATGGGTAATGAAACGCACTTTTGACGATTATTTACATATTGACTTTAACTTTCAACTTTTAAAATTTGTATATATCAATATTTGTAAACATATTGTGGGGAAAGTCTTATTAAAATATTTCATCCTGAGTATACAATGCTTGTCCTCTTCAAAAATAAGTGGTATATCTGAAATGGAAGAATACAAATGAGGTCAGAATTTGGAAATGAAATATGAGAAAATAAGATATAACAATGATTAAAATTACTGTATAACAGTTGTTTCGACAATTCGATGACATCCCATAAATTCATCCCACTCTTTGTGGCGATTTCTGATGCCGCAGTTGGCCGAACGAAATAAGTCTCTACTCTGACGTTATACCCCGTGCAAAGAGAAGAACCAGGTGGTGCGAGCGATGCGATCGCGCCATATGCTTTGCCCTTTAAGGGGGGCTTACCTTGCCAGACTAATTAATTCCCCGGCCTTTGTTCCAACGGAAATGCACAAGTCCAATCACTCAAACAGCACCAAGAAAATTTTCCTATATCTCTTACCTCAGCCTGAAACAATGTTTCATAAATCAATGTAAAAATCTGTGAACAGAAAAGAATTTCTTTTTAATATTACGTCAATATATTTTGTTGTATATATATTTGGATAAATATTTAATTAAATAACTCGGCTGGAGTGATCGAGAATACTGGTTAAATTTATTGTTACTAGCACAACGTCAGGATAGAATATCGTACGCTTACAAGGGGATTAACCGGTAACCACAGGGGTAATAAGTTGCTTACGCCAAAGAGAAATGCAGTGCCAGTCAGTGTAACCGACACCAGTCACTCGTCTCCCTCGTTTTTCCGCCATTTTGTGCCACTTATGCCTCCTACTATGGTCCCTCGGCAACCCTCCAAATCCGCACATATATAACTAATTTGGATAAACACAAGGATCTGTAAGACTTATTGTCCATTTATAAGTATATTAAAACATAATTAATATTCTGTTATGATATTCAAACACTTGATTGTT
>JABFPM010001198.1:0-21822 GCA_022817325.1 Idris sp. 1 HC-2018 | reverse complement strand
TATGCACACAAAGCAACTTTGTAAATTATATTATGTGGGCAAATGTACTGAAGTGTGCAGACATTATGAATGCATCAAGCGGAAATGTATTATAAATATATTTCTTAATCGTAAATCAATAAGACCCTTCTGCAGAACATTTCGAGGGCCAACATAACTACCGAAAATGCGAAGGGTAGAAAACAGCATACATGGGGTGAATGCTTGAGCCAGTTGCAGTATCATTCAAGACTCGTATTCGGTACTATCAATATTCCTTCTCGGTTTGTCGGCAGTAGCCGAGAGTGATATCGATTTCGACAGCCAATTAGGGCTAAAAGGTCTTTTAAGGCGAATTTGTGCTTTGTAGTACTGTTTTCTCATTCTTTTTTCTCTACTTTTATTCTTCAAAAAATATTTGCCTATCAATTTTCCAAGAAATAATGTCTGATTGAACGTTTATTCAAGATAAAACAAGCGCAATTCAACAACCGGGCACTTTAACAAAAATCATTTTTAATGGGTTATATAATCGGAATTTCCTTTCTGCCTTCAAGTGGAAGAGGCTTCTTATTTCTTAGATAATACGAACGAGTCCCAGATAAACGGTATTATTTTCCTTTTTTGTATGTTCTTTTGAAGTGCTTATTTGGCAAGATCCCCTTTATTATTAGTTATAGACTGGTCATTAATAATAATTCACTGGAAATCTCAGGCTTGAAGTGAAAAATTTGGAAAGGACCTGCGGAGTCGTGTAATAAGCTGAATTTAATCGAGAAGAATTGTGAAAAAGCCAAGAGTGTTATTGTAAATCATCGTGGAAAATAATCCGTTGGATTGTGAAATTTCGTATCGATTCGGGCTGATCGGCCCTATCAATTTCAGAATTCTCACTCGAGTCGATAAATCTCTTTCCGCAGAATGATATGGAAATGAGAAAACTTTTCGTTTCGATTTTTTTATTTCATCTGATTCTTCTAATCCTAATCAGTAACTCTCTCTCAAAATGGCCTCACAGTTGAATGTTCCTTTTTAAATGCTGCCAAGAGCCAAGCCCAGTTGAAATCAGGGCGCCTTGTGAAATATTCTCCCCCTCGTTTCGTTGCTTCTCTTTGCGGTTATAACTGTTGTCCCGAATTACAATGGCACGCGATTTCATTGATGATTTAAAAATGAGATCGACGTGCGAAAAGAAATAGCAAAGCAAAGACACACTGTGTGCGACAAAAAAGGTAAAAGAATAAAATTACCGAAGCAAAGTCAACTTTATTTTTCGCAGGTTGAAAGCCGAGTTAGTCTATTCCATTAGAGAAAACAAGTCCTTTCTGTCTCCTTAGCAAAGTTTAACTATAATCGCCGAGTGATATTCGTCCAGCGTAATCTGGCAGTGCATTTAACCACTTTATGAAATAGTCGTATATCTCCTGGCACAGTGTTACGTAGCATTCGATACCTCGGGAGACGATGCGCGCGCTCATTTGTGAGTAGGGGTTGAAAAGTGGTGGGGCTCTCGAGGGTTCACACGGGGTAAGGGCGCATCCAGTATCGAGGGAACGGGCAACACGGCCGGCTGTGTACGTGCCATTTGCAGAGTGACAGCTTAAATTTTGTTCTCTCTCTCCCTCGCCATAGTTGTGCGAAGCTTATTTAGGGTGCGTCCTACTTGTGTCCGTGAGTGTATGGGTGCTCTCGCGTCACCACGCCGAATGCTCGACAAATCTAGTGAGGCCTTTATTCGGCCGGAAAAACGGATTCTCCATTTTGTGTGCTAGGCAGTTGGTCGTGTGCGGCGAATGTTATTCGATTATTGTCAAGTTGTTCTTTCGTCTGTAGGAATTTGTACGCGTGCACTGTGTACAATGTTTCTCGCAACTTGTAAAAGTGAAGTTGTGCGCGAGTCGGGAGCTTACACGGCCGATTTACAGCGCGATTGAGAGAGCCCTGGAAAAACAAAAAGAGATGGACGCGGGATCGTTGGCCGAACCATGGCTGCAAAATGTTTAGCATCCCTATTTAATAGTTATTAATATTAACAGTAGTAGCTATTAAAAGAGGAAGGCTTTCTAACCAGGACTAGGTGTCAGTGTCTTATCCAGCATGGATTGGCTGGCGGTACTGTTCTGCACACTAAGTCTAGTATTGTTTGCGACAGGTGACAAGTGCGCGGACAAGTGTATCTGCAAGTGGAAAAACGGTAAGCGTACAGTCGAGTGTGTGGGCAGCGGTCTCACCGGTATACCCGACTCAATCGATCCGGAGACTCAGGTCCTTGACTCCAGCAACAACGACATCAAAATCATCCCGACGAATATATTCAAGCGGGTGCACCTCACCAACCTTCAGCGTCTCTTTCTGCGGAAGTGCCGTATCGACCGGATCGACGAGACCGCCTTCGCTGGTCTTACCAATCTAGTCGAACTCGACCTTAGCCACAATCTGCTTGTCTTGGTGCCCACCAAAGCTTTCATTCACACGCCGTTTCTGCGAGACCTCAGTCTGGCGCACAACTCCCTAAGCAGAATCTTCAATAACACCTTCAGCTCAACGCCAAATCTGGTCAAACTTGACCTGTCCAGCACCGATCTCGAGGAACTCGAGTCCCACTCGTTCGAGGGTCTCCAGCAACTCGAGAGTCTCAAGCTCAATAACAATTTGCTTTACACCCTACTGCCAGGGACCTTCGAGTCGCTCATCAAAATCACCAACATACATCTCCACGACAACCCTTGGGTCTGCGACTGTCATCTCCGTGAGATGAAGAGTTGGATTCTGAAGCACAACCTCCCTACACAGATATCGCCCATCTGTCATGGCCCCACGCAATTGGCAAACAAGCTCTTCACCGAGCTGACACTCAATCAGTTCGCTTGCAGACCAATTCTGCAGATTGCCAGTAGGTATGCCGAAGCGACCATTGGCGAGAACGCAAGCATCCACTGCAGGGTCAGTGCTATTCCCCCAGCAAAGATCAAGTGGCTCTGGAACGGACGTCAATTGACTAACTATTCTGCCTTCAACAACTACCAGAGAATCCTGATTTACGAAGAGGGTCAGTTCCGAAAAAAGAGCACTCTGGTGTTGACCAACGCTCAGGAGTCCGACTCATCCGAATTTATTTGCGTCGCGGAAAACGAAGCCGGCAGTGTCGAGGCAAATTTCACTTTGCACGTTTCCCTCAGAACCGCGGGCATCTCCACCCTGGGCTCGGGCCAGATTGCCGGTATCTCAGCGGCCCTGGTAGTGCTCATTCTGTTTATCCTGCTGATCATCCTAGTGCTGTTTGTTCGGCTGAGGAGGATGCCGCAAAAGGACGTTAAAGGAAGTGCGCCAGTGGAAGTGATAGCTGTGGATGGCTCGAACGTCAGCGAGAATCCGCAGTCCGCCACCTCAACTGTCAGCAGAAGAAAGCAAGAGGAGATCGAAATCACCACGTTCAATGACTCCAAGCCGCCGGGATCGTTGAATCTCAGCTACGTGCAGCGACCGGTTCTGGAGAATGATTACACGCTGAACCACCATCGACGGTACGAGGAGAACCAGTCTATGGTCCACGGACCGTGTTTCTCGTCGACCACGTCGCTGATGGTGATTGACAATCCGGACCTGATCCGGGACACTGGGAGGGGACCGGTGGAGGAGGAGGCTGCCATTGTTTATAGTAGTGACTTCGGTCAGGTCGACCTTGATGGCAGCAAGCTGCTCTACTCTAGTTGCCTGTGGGAAAGCCCGCGTCAGCCGGTGCCGATGAACACCTCGTACGCGAACATCACCAAAGAGGTGAACAATACGTTGGCCAACGCTGAGCCTTTTCCTCCTGGTGCCAAACAGATGCGGGTTTGGCAGAAGGGCGTTCCAGTGTTGCCACCAGTTTCTGCCCTGAAACGGGTTCTCGGTTCCACACGCAGCTCTCCGGACGAAGGATACCAGGAGGGCACAGGAACGGATGTTTAAAAGCCTTTTTTTATAATCTTGACGAGTCATTACTAAAGTGACAACCTCGGCAGTTATTTGGATGAGAAAAGCAATTAGTGGTGATTTGTCTTTGATTGTGCATTTATTAAAGACGAGTTATTAACTCTGAGATGTTAGAACCGATTTTTTTAAGACGCAAGTGTTCTTCGAGTGCTGCGAGTATGCTGTTGGATTTTGGAATCAGCAACATTATTTCAGTGTTCTAGATCGACATTGTATATGAACGTTTCATCATGTGGCGAGTATTTAATTCGGTCAAATGGCGGGTCTCGAGTCGGTTTCAATTTTTTTTTTTTTTTTTTTCGATAATTCCGACAATACTACCGACTGGTTGCTCAGGGTACACTTTGTATTCGTTCATGGATTATTCGGGGAATTTATTTTTCTACATGTTAAAACTGTGGTGCTTATCTACTTCTTCTGGGTGGGCGTTTTTGTGATACTATAGTTGAAATAGCATATATATGAAGGATGACTTTTTAGATTATCTGCTTTTACATGTTATATTTGGAGAAATTCAGCAGACTTCCATTAACTTGTAAAAATTTAACATTGGTAGCATTTGTTCGTAGTACTAATGTAATATCTTGACTTTTTATTGCAAAACCGAGACATAAAAGGGTTTCTGAAAATGAAAAGGTTTGTTTATCTCAAAATGAATTTTATTTTATATTAACGAAACTGACAAAATATAGTTTAAATCACATTGCGTTTTATCTTTCAAATTAATCGATGGTGAATCAAAATATAAGATATTTCAAGTCACGGTTTCATGCTGAAATAAAATACTTGTATGTTTGACGTAGACAAAGTTGTCATTGAAATCTTTGAGCTATCTTATATTGAGCCCATTTTCTTTCTGACATACTGATCCATTTGTTTTTTACGTACATTTTTACTTGAGTTCACGGGAGAAAGAAAAACGCCCACCGAGGAAATGGATTGAGGGGATAGTTGTGTTTCTGTGAATATATTGATATATAGATATATGCAGTAAGTGGATTTTGTTTCGAGAATTTTAATGCAAGTTATCTAAGCAGATTTAGTTTTACGTCTTTCCAATATGAAAACCATAAATGTGCTTTAAAAAAAATGTCTCATTGGGGTGTGAAATAAAACCAGATTCAAACATTTGAAGTAAAAAATGAAAATTAAAAAAGATAAAGAAGAAAGAAAAGAAAATTAAACCTCGTATTCTGTTATTAAAAACAAGACTATTTATAATTTATCACAAAATTATACCAGCTTATTACTTTTTTGTCTTTTCTTTTATCTCATTCATTCAATTAAATGAATCCTTATTCAAAAGGAATAATTTTTCACCGTAAAACAGTTTAAATTTGCTTGAATTTTTTCTTTACAACATCAGTTAGCTTTTATATGAAGAAGAAAAAAAAACTAAGAGGGATTTTTTTTCTTAATGTTTTTCGGTTTACTCTTGAAATTTCGGTTAGAAAAATTCAATTGTTTAATAAATGATAATATTTACTTATTATGAGTGAATTATAAATATTCAAATTGAAGAGAATGAGGAAATTTCCAGTTTTTTTTCACATCCTCAAATTTATTCAGATAACTTACATTTTCAAACTAAAAAAATCAGAAACGTGTGTAATTATTTAAAGAATTATTTTTTTCTGCTGAAAGACTGCCAATTTTGTTATTTTATTATTTTTGTTTGACTTTTTGGTTTTTCTTATTTCTATTTTAAGAATAAAAATTCAATTTCATGTAAAATGTTTCATTTAAACAATTTAAATATTAAGATAAAAAAGTAAAAATACGAAACAAAAAACTATTCCCTCTCTTGAGTATCATGGTTTTTTTTAATAATGTTGTCATTTTAATACATTGTAAATAATAAAAAAAAATACCCTTCTTTATATTAAAAACAAAACTATTGTAAATGCCAAGAGAACAAAAACAAATAAAACAAAAAATAATTAAAAAAGTGTACATAATTCAATATCATAATTTCTTTTATACAAATTTACTTCGTTAAAGCAAACAGTAAAATAATCATACAAAAGACACAGATGAAAAAAAAGGACAAAAAATGGACTAAACTTGAGGCAAAACGAAAAAAAAAATTATGAATTTAACAAAGAAGGAGCCGTTGATTCGATTAACACAGTAAAATTCTCTGAAAAGTTTGCCAGATAAAAAACGTAATACCATCGCATATGTTTTAATCTTTTTGTGGGCAGCTCTTCTATTTTTTTTGTTTGCCCACTGTAAATAATAATAATAACGAAGAAAAAAAGTCACTAGTCTGCGTAATTTGCAATCTCCGACAAAGTTACGTAGAATAACACAAAAAAGACATGTAATCCCCGATAGACATTGGGTTGTATTTACTTTAGTGCGTCACAAAAACTAATCAAATCATTTTTACTTGGAAATGATACTGCATCAGTATGCATTTCAGCGGTGACATTTATTATTAACAACTCCGCGTTAATTGAACAAACACACAAAAAACACATACACACAGAGAAGAATTTTCAAAGTTTGATGATCAATGCACAGCTATTATTATATTGACGAAACAAAATCACAGTCGATGAGATATGTAAATGGCTTGGGATATACATTAAAATGTGACACGCGAGAATCACACATGAATGATGCAAATATGTAGCCTGGGCTCATTAACTATTGCAACAAAATACACAAGGTTCGTATGTGATATTCACAGTGAAAAACAGTTTGCTATTTTTACGAATTTTGCCGGTCGGTAAGCGAGTCTTCGGGCCCCGCCGAAAAATATTGCGTGGGAAAGAAAAAAAGAAGAAATTGTTTTTTCGAGGGATGAATTTTTCTAAAGTAAACAAAGACTGTTCAATGTTCCAAAGGATGTGTATAGGTAGCATTTCAAAAGTGGATCATTAATTAACGTGACGTTTTGCGAAGTTGAAGTAGACAGGTGATCCATCTGTACACTCGTTATATTTGTATGATATTGATCGTTGTTCCGTCAGTATGTGTGTATATTGTATTGCCTGGCAAGAGATAAACTTTTTGGAAGCTCAATCATAATATTTTTTTGTCTCGGACTTGCATTATTTGATTGGCATATTATTTTCCGCGCCTATTTGAAATATAATCAAATTCTAGATGATTGATTGGAAAAAAAGATTTTCATTTGAAAAAAATGTATAATTTATATTTAATTAATGTTGGGTCTTGAACCAACAACAAGTTTTTGGCTGACTTCACACGCTACGTTGATATTTAGTCATACAACTGAAGCGTAATGCCGACAATACTGTTATCGAGACTGACTTAAGTTAAGTGATGATGTAAAGATATACTTGAAATTGATTTTGGACCCGGAACATTTTTGTATCTTTATTATTTCAAAAATTTTAAATCATCTTCTTATTTGAATTTGATTTTTCAGTACATTTTTAAGACACGGAACATAAATTTTTAATCGAAATGATTCTTCATATTTCACGATAAAGCAATTGTTTGAAATAACTCAAAAACTTTGTCCCTCGTTTTTCGGTTGGTCGATACATTACATTGATTCATATCGTAGTAAGTTCGAAATATTGTGTCTCGTAATGCAAGCTCCGAGAGCGAAAACACAAAAGTGTAATTTTTTCTTTTGTAAGAGACTTCCTGTTGATTGCAATATATTTATTTGACGAAATGTGTGCAAATTTGACGAGCCTCATTTGCAATTGAGACAATTTCTATTAACGATTGCGAAAATTAGAATGGTCTATTGGTAAACACCAGAATAGTATTAAATAAAGTATTATTTAATCAAAAAACGGGAAATAAACTAACTTTAAATGGTTACACATATCCATTGTAATGAATATATTTTATATATAATCTCGTTTATTTGTCTTACGTTCGTTTCAGTTGTAATAACATTAATCATTAGATTAGTGTACATATCAGATCATTTGTTTATACGTGTGCATTTTTTCGTGTAATGTCATAAAGTTTTGCCAAATGAGTATACTTATTAGCATAAAATTTGCATGTAAAATTGAGAAAAAGAAAGAAAGAAAGAAAGAAAAAAGAGAAACACAAAAATATGATACAAACGTTTGTTATTTTATAGAATGTGTATTGTTAATTTACTTTCTAATCGAGAAGTAATGACTTTCGTTCGTGTGATGACGATAAATGAAGAATTTTTTTAATGTCGTTTTAACGATCGACTGGTTAATATGCACGGAAATTCGAAAATCATGTTTCACTCGTTATAATTAGCGATGTTTTAATTCGCTTGCGTTATCGTATTTCACCCGCAAAAATGTCTCTTTCAAACCGTGACTCTGGCATTTAATATATCTCTAGTTATCATTTGATTATTTATACACTTTAATTATTTATACTGCTTTAATGATTTATACATGTATGTATTTAAGATGAAATTTTATATGAAATTTGGATTACACTTTTTTTATATAATTACTATTACCGTGAATTAAATTCATAATTATGCTATTTCGATGTCCTCTGCACATTTGATGAAAGTTGTTCAGAAAAACCGTCAGTTTTCTTAATACACGATTAAATTTGAAACTAGGAGAAGTTTTTTTTCTTCTTAATTATAAGTTGATTTAAATTTAAGAGAAAATGTCAGAAAAATACATATGAGGATAAAAAATTAAATGATTAATTTAATTAAAACATTAAATTTATTGGCAATAACGAAATTCTGGTTTATACTTTGTAAAAAAGTAGTAACGTAATATAGCTCAGTTTTTAAAACATGTATAATGTCTTATAAAAGTTAAACTTCCAAAATGAAATGAATCAAATCTTAAATAATAAAAACAGGCTAATCATTTATGAGCTGCAAAATGTATGAATCTACGGAACAGAAAAATACATTCATTTTTTGTGTTCAGGATTTTTAGATAGGAATTATGTCAGTCCAATTAATCTTAAAATGAATAATAAGTCAATTTAAAATAGTTAAATTGAATTAGTTTAAATATTTAATTAAATCATTATTAGTTTGTATATTCTATGAGGTCTTAATCTTATTTTAGGATTAAAATATATCCTTATATCTGACTGAATACTCGAGAAACCATATTTACTGGATTTAATATAGTTTCATATCTAAAAATCTCATGAATTGGTTCATTTTATTTTTGAAGTGTAACATATACATTCAAATAGAGTTAAAATCAGGCGCATATTTTTTACAGTGATATTTATCATGAACAACTTTTAAAGTTTCAGATTTTGATCTACCACATAGTTCAAAATTATTCAACAAACATACATTTTTAACGGATACAGTGTTCTTGAAATTTCGAAACAGCTATTTAAATAGACGTATCTTCAGATTTGGCATTCTTACTGATTATATAGAATTTTCAAACTATTTTAGACATTCGATCAAATTTACAGTTACGTAAAAATAATTAATCATTTCTATTTTTATAAATTCTTGTCTTGATAAATATTTGTTAAAGTAATCACCACTCTTGAGTCAATTTTTGTGTTCACGAAACCCAATGAATTTAACACAATCGATTCCTGTGAGACTGTGATAAACTTATGTCGTGTGTAACCGAGTACAATGTCTTATCGATGTCTTTATTTGACGCCCATTTGAATATTCTTCGGCCGAATATTTGTCACAGTCTAACAGACATCAGACTCAGGTAATCATGGCATCAATTCGACCTTAACATTTTGCGACCCCATTCGTCTTGCTTTATAACACGAATTTATCATTTTTTACTCAAACATTTATTTAACTGAGGTCACACTGTAATATATTATTTTTTTAAATCAAATTTTATTTCCCAATTTTCGATTAATTATGAAATCATAAATTATTATCCTTTCAACGAAACGTTCACTTTACAAATAATGTAATAAACAAGTGTTTTAATTTAAACATTTTAAATTTGAGCTCTTAATATATTTTTTTTAAAATGAAAATACTTTTTTACAACTAAACTGCTTCCATGTCTCCAAAAAAATTTTTAATTAAAAATTCGAATAATTGAATATTAATTTATCACTATATAAGTGCAAATATTAAAAAAAAAGCTTTGACATTTTTGTCGAAAAAATTGCTATAATTTTTTTGTTCTTCTATTAATTTTTCCTGATATTCATGCTAAATTATGCAATAATTTTACATTATATCACATATCGCAGAACATGTTCAGCGAAAAAGGCAAAACGGAAATTCGACAGAAGGTAAAGGAACAAGATTTATTGCACACACGATGACACAGAAGCAGTATAAAGTGAACAAAAGTTTGACTGCGATAACAATTCATTTTCGTTAGTCGAGTACGAAGCAGCAGGTGCGCGAAACGATTGGAATCGCAATAAGGATAACGTGCGAATGCCGGAAAACAATAAAGTACGCTTATCGAAGGCAACTGCGACTAATTTGGGTGTAGAATAGCAAAGGGCTGATGAAATAATTGGGCCGAATGGCGGGCGAGATAATCAGTTGGCAAGAAAAAGTAAGAAAAAATCTGTCTCTGGGAAATTGGGAGCATTCGATTCGAGAGTATCGACTTTCAAATCAAAGAACATGAGTGTCAATCCCCGTGTAACGATTTCTGTCGTATCATCGATGTTTCTATCGTTAAAGGCAAAATCAAATTCACAACGGCTTGAGAGATAAGCAAGTCAGCCAATCATCAGCATTATGTGTCATTGGTCGTTTGTTAAACGAGCCTTGTAATTGAATGTAGTGCTCATGAATGTTCACGATTGGTCGCCTTATGTTGCTGTCATGCAATTGTTGCATACAAACAAATGACTCTGCAGTAATTGTTACTCTTTTTGTGCCTTAAAGGCTGACTTGTGTTACGCTTGTACTACTGCAGCAAAAACAATTTTCGTAACACAAGAAAGTGTAATGATGTTTTCTCGGGTTTTTGTGTTTTATAATTAATCGTTATACGAGGAAATATTGACATTCAATATATATTTCCTACGATTTGAATCAAACGCAAAATAAAAGAATGAGCTGGGGGGTAATCTTTATTGCAAAACTTTTAAGTAAAATTCGTCAGGATAATGAGAAAAGTTCATTTAATGAGGGGAGTTATTTTTCGTCTATAGAAATGTGAAGTTAAATAATTGTTCGTCTCCTTTTTTTCAAGTAGGATTAACTGTTCAAATTTGTATTTGGTATAAATAAATTATGATGAAATATTTATGTATTATAAAGTATGATGAAAAATATTGCAAAGAAAATTATTAAAGTTAATTATAATCTGCAAATTGTATTTGATATGACAGATGGATTTAATTTGGTTAATATTTTGTGATAATTATTATAATGAAATGCTGGTATTACAAATAATTATCTTAATAATTTATAAGTTTGAATTATTTAAAAATTTATTGAAGTATTGAAGAAAAAAATAAGATACATATTTGATATGTATTATTTAAAAGTATATGATATTTTAACCGTAAATCGAATTTAAATTTTAAGAACAGTTTTAACTATATTAATCTTACATGAAATTCCTTTATATGTGTAAAATATATATTTTACGATAGCAGTTTTTTATTTTACAATTCTTTGATGAGCTAGAATTTCATCCTTTTTTTATAGACGCCACAAATTTTGTTATAAACCGTTACAGTTTATTCTGTAACAAGATTTATCAGAAAAATAAAATAATTTTTTCATAATGCCGTTTCACTAAGCGTACTTTAGAAATCTAGTTATTTTTGCATAACATTTTGTTGTTCATTTTTTTGACCTGTATTATAAATTATAGAGGAAAAGGCAAAATTATACTCTCGAGAGAAATAGTTGTTTAAAAAAATTATTATTTACGCTTTGGAAAGAGCGAAAGATTATTATGAACTATGGTAATTTTTACGAGCCAGCAACTGTTTTCTACGTGCATATGTTACCAGAAATATGATGTCGATAAAAAACAACAGCGATTGGGTGTATCATATTGATATTTCTGTAAATGTGTCACAGTAATTGTTGTTAGGACATATTTCAACTTTTTCATATTACTTTGCATAAAATTCGTCGATGCGAATTTGAAGGTATTCAAAATTTGACATTAATTTTTTCCTTTTTTGACGTTTATTGAAAGGTACAATATATCAATTTATATGAAAATTAAAACTGATTAAATTTCTTCTAACTTTTTATTTTATACAAAATGTATGTATACATATATCTACATCATCTTTTGTGTGAACTTTTTTAAATATCAAATGAATATAATTATCACCATTTCAGTTTTGATAAAATAAAGATCTTAGGACCTGAGAAAAATCTTAAAAAACAACTAACACAGTCAGTGAACGTTCGGACATTGATAATTTGAGCATTATTTTTCGTAACTTATGATTATTTTATAATATTTATTTGATGATTAATTTAGGTTACCTATTTTTCATGATACGGTAATCTGATATGAATGTTTATGTAATTATTATTTATAATATTTATTTTTAATGTACAAATAATAATATCTATTTTTGTTATCCAGAAACCGTTTAGTTTATAATTGATACAATGTAAACAATATAATGTTATAAATAGTCAATTGTAAGAATAATTTTCTCAGTCTAGTTTCACAGTTGTATCATGACGTACTTAATCAAAAGATATTTTCACGTATTAATTTATATTAGTTTATATTTAAAAATTATAATGATTTTGATTAAGAAAATGTCCAAGAATGTACTTTGATAAGGGATTATCGCATAATCCGAAACGTAAGTGTTAATAAACATATACATGTGTCCACAAAGGGTTAACTTAACTGAAATTTTATATTTATTTATATTAACCCTTCCGTTCCCATTGGCCCCATTTTTAATTCTATTCTTTATATGAAAATAATTATTTATGTCATTTATTCATGAAAGCATATTGAATCACTACATTTTTTCAATATTCCAATCAAAGTTCGTTTGTGTTAAATTAATGAAAAAGATACAAATGTGAATTTGTTTCTTTTACATTCGTTATTTTTGAAGACTTCCAATTTTTGTGTGAATCCAAAGAAAATCAAGTTGAACTGACTGTGAAAATATTTTTTCGATACAACATATCAATTCTCTACTGTGATATGAATTTTATTTTAGAATTAAAATAATTTTTTTGTTAGAAATTAAGTTAAATGGTTGATTACTTATCAAATCATAAGAAAATTATTCACTTTATATGAGATAAAAAGGGAAATTCAATTAAAAATAATATTTTGCTAATTTTAACTAAAAATATTACGATTATTATGTATTTTTAAGCTTCCACGTTATTTTTTCAATTTTCTACTGTAACAACTGCAAAACTTTCCTAAATATAACTTAATATAATCATGACATTAACAAAACCCTAGAGATTATTTGTATATTTAAAAATAATTTGTTCAATATCTTGGTAATATATTGAATTAAATCCTATTATGTATGGAAGCTTTTATATTAGTTATTATTGAAGCTGACTTTTAATCATTTTGTGAATGAAACTGTTCCTGAAAAGGTATTGTATAATCAAAAATAAATATTTACATTGCAATACAATTGGACAAAAAAAAAAGAAAAAAAAATACTTATCCCCTTTTTCATAATATTTAATGTTCGCCTGAAGCGTTTAATTATATCCACATTTTCGTAATAATAAGTTATGTTGATTATGTAAAAACGAAGATAATTATAATAAAAATTTTTTTTTACAAATGTTAAACATAAATATTAATATTATTACATAAAAATAAGATAATCATATGTTCGCTTCAACGATTTGAATGCCAGAGATAGCGTGAAAAAAATAAAATAAAAAAAATAGAAAAAGAAATATGAAAAGGTTGAAAAACTCCACAGATGCCAAGAAGTGATCAGGTACGAGAAAGTGCATGTGATACAGATACTTGGATGCTTTTTGCATTGAGCCTGAATAAACGACGAGTAGCATCGTATTTTTTAAAATAAACGAAATGGACGTACGTTCTATGTTTCGTTTCATTATCACTCATGAAATGGGAGCAAAATATCTTTGCTTTGGTTCAAAACTCAAATTTCCATTACAGGCAAAAAAAAGAAAGAAACAAAAAGCAGAATTGTTTTCCCAAGAAAATGTTGTTCCCATCATTTGAATCAAAGTAATCTTTTGTGTCGTATCAAATATTCGGGAAGTTACTGGTTAAAAAAAAGAAAAAAAAAATACTTTCACTTGTTTCCATTTTTTCTTTCTTTCATTTGGGATTTGAACTAAAGCAGCGATGTAGCTCAATTTAAGCAAAACGAGCGTTTGTGTATTGTAAATTGTAAATTACAATTTGTCTTGTGGTCATCGAAGCGTTTTTAGTTCAAAAAATATCACTGTACATATCTGTTGAATGATTTACAAACTCGTTCTTTGATATCCAAATGATGTTCAAACACTGCCATCAGACATTCAAATTTTCTCTTCAACTTTATAACGCTAACTGTGCATTTCATTTTTAAACCACGACTACCGACAATTTATTAACATTTTTTATACGTATTCAATTTTATAATATATGTAAGATTATCTTTTCTTTTTTAATTTCTAGAAGTAATTGCAGTATTCCGTTGAACACACGATTCATTTATATGAAATGAATAATGGAAAAGAATGTATTTTTTGTAAAAAAAACGTAAAAGAAAAAAACAAAAATGATGAAATACAAATAAAAACAAAGAGAAAAAATATATGATCGAATGTGTTTGTTTAATTCTTTTTCATTGATTTTTCCACCGACTCTTATATTCTTTCTACGTTATTGCTTCTCTAGTATGAATATTCCCGCTGGTTAAAGTTGGCTGAAAAATTGGCGGCCATCGAATGCTGAGTTATCAGAGGACATTAGACATTCTTGTCGTAACACACAGACCGGGGAAGCGGGAAGATAAAAGGCTCTTTCTCCCCACCTTTCGTTGCAGTGTCTTGCTAGCGAGATAGAGATATTCTTGAAATGCTGCCAAAACGATTAGAAGAGACGAAGCTGCGTGAAAAGTGCTTTTTGAGAATATACATATACTTCGGATTGCGCTTCAGTTCGATTAAATAATAATTTTGTAAAGGCAATTACTCGTTATCTGCGCACGGTGACATTCATTTTCATTGATGGCGATCGAAATCTCATTTTCAGTCGTAAAAAGTCGCCGGGCGCGCGGTGCAACTTTTTACGTTTCGTTGAGGGCTTTATTTATACGATCCTCGAGGATTACGTGCAATTTATTTCAAGTCCCGTGAATTGAAAAGAAGTTCCGCTAGCAAGACTCGTCGTGAAATTGTTGTTTGCCAATTCGATCGATCGTTCCTGGTTATTAATTATTTTCGTTCGTAATTTTAATTAACGAACTTGAATCACACAAACGAATAATTAGAAATTGAAAAGAATTTAATTTCTTTTTTTTCATTTAAAACTAGTTAACCGGTACATCATTTATAATGTAAATATAAAGGGGAATTATATTAAGGTAGTTCAATCAATGTTTCGGGATGGTTTGCAATTTTTAAATAATAATTCATTTTCAAAATGATAATCCAATATAATCACCAAAGTAATTTGACATTGATATGCAGATATTGATTCGACGATTAGTAATAAAAATTTGTTTTTATTAACGGATAAATATTGATATTTTTTCATTAAAACTTTTTACAAAGTTTGAGTATTCATTATATTGTAGTTGATATTGTTAAAATTAAAACACGATAAATAGTTATAATCATAACATGTAGACGTTTTTTTATGAACTTTTTAATATAAATTTTTATTAGTTTAAAACAATTATATTCATATAAATTAAAATGCTATTTCTTATCAGAATTATTATATTCCATAAGAAGTTTAAGAAAAACTAAATTAAAAAATTAGATTTTCACATCTTTGAGAAAGTATCGAATTTAGTCCAAATGTAGCTATTTTTTCAAATTGCTGTAACTTTTTAAAAAATTATTGAAAGTCCTATTTTTCGCTTGTTTTGCAAGTACAAATACACAGTTTAGGAAAAATTAATAGTCTCATTTGTAACCTAACGTGTTACAAAGTTACAATGCGTCAAACTTGATGAATTTTCGCTAGTTCAACATTATCTTTTCAAGGTCAAAAATAACCCTCCAAAATGAATTTTTGACAAAATTAAATAAATAAGTCTTAAAATGGACAAAAAAATCTTTAAAACGCTCTAATCAAAATTGAATTAGTGTAACATTTAAAGTAAGTTGTGGGATTTTGAAAATCACCAATATTTCACAGTTTCTAAGTGTCTCTAATTAATTGGCAGATTACTTTAAATGTAATTAAAAGTAAGATAAAATGAAAAAGTTATAATTAAAAAAATGAAATCTTACGCTGAATAAGGGAAACAAAATCAGCTCATTTTCATCATTTTGTATTTATGTTAATTGAAAGAATTCACTATTTTCTTTTATTAAAACTGTCACCCCAATATCTGCATTTTTTCTGTTAAAGGGTTATTGTTCTTATTTTAAAAATACGTATTCTGCAAAAATTGCAAATGATCCGTTAATGTTAATCGAAACACTCTAATTAATGTAAAATTGCTAGAAAGTAATTGGGATTAATAATTTTTACTGGTTATTTCTTTAAAAATATTCTAAAATATTATTCTGCAATATAAAATGTTTGCTTGTATTAACTATTTTGAATAGATAATTAATGTGAATTTAAATTATTTATTAAAAAAAATTATAAAAATTTATAATTTTGTTGTCTATTTTTTGCCTGTATAATAAATTCTATAAACTACAGACACAGTGTGTAATGTTTTTGTTGCACGTAAATGAATTGGAAATTAAGAAAAATAGGACACAAGAGAAAGAACTATTGAAAACAGATGTACAGAGGTAAGCATAAGTAATGTGGAATATAAAAATTACTTAGACTTTAAATTTTGTTGGTTATAGAAATAGTATAATCAAAGAAAAACATAGTACAATGAATGTACATGTTTACTTTAAGAAAACATATGTATATTTTAAAACTCAACAATTAATCAAACTTATTTAGATTTCAAAATCGAGTTATATTTTAAGAACAATATTTATTTAAAGAATTTAAATCGTTGTAAACGTTTGATAAATAATAAAAAAAACTTATCAGAATATATAAACTGAAAAAAAGTATTTAATAAACTTGATTATTTGGGGCTCAAAAATAAGATCATTTTAATTACTTTAACAAATGCAAGTCAATATGTTATTCTGAACTGAGTAATACAATATTTTAAGAAAAATAAACTTATTTAATTATACATTTTTAATATTAATTTGTTTGATGAAAAATATTTTCTGATAGCATATTTTGTTTGTAACAAGTTAAAGTTAAATTTTTTTAATTTTAATTTAATTTTAAATTCAAGAACTTACAAATTTTTTAAGAAAATTGTTTTAAAGTTTTTGTTAAGAAAAACGATGAAGTTAATATTTCTTACTAATTAATTAGATGTTTGAAAAGTAATTTGATCGAATGAATTGCATTTTGACTAAGCAAATCAGTTTCAAAAGTTACTCTTGAAAATGAGCAATTAGCAAATCCTATTCTATACAATTGCAGTACTAACTATTTTCGTTTGAAAGGACAGATTGAAAAAATTGCATTTGATCACATGTAAAAATTCATTATTTTAACTAAACAAAAGATACTTCTAAAAAAGTATTATTGCAACATTATTTTTAACCAAGTATACATTCATTTATGTTGTAATGTTGAGAATAAAAATTGAACTTCAAATATTGATATGTTGATAAAATATTTATAAAGCTCAAACTTTAAAATCAAAACTCAATTATAAACATTATGTGCATCAACAAACTTGTATAAAAAAGTACATTTATTTGTACAATTTTTTTTAATTATTGCACAGTCAAAAATATGTTCAATTAACACTTTTGATTTATTATAATGTCTTTATATAATTTCAAATGTTATTTAAATTAGTGATCTCTTCTTACAGTTTATTTAAACAAATATTTTATAAGAAATTGACAGACAAAGTTAAGTGATTCTTAAATTAAATAGTTTTAAACAAAAATGTCTAATCGATAAAATAGTATTTCAAATAAAAATACAGAATTACCGTAGTAAAAAATTATAAAATTTCAACAATCTTAAAATTTATTACAATGTGATTGTACAAATTACATTTTCATTTGCAGACACTTGTTTATTTCAACTGAATCTCTGAACAACTCTCGTGGGATGATATTATTTCTTTGCTATTAAGGTGTATAATTGCTAAAAAAAATAATGGAAATTTTGATAATAAATTATTTGCTCTGATTTTAAATTAATAGTTTAGTTCTGCCAGATATAAGCCAGCATTCATAACGTTACGAGCCATTGCTTTTAAAATTGTGAGTTAAATATACGACTTTCAATTCAAGTAAATGTAAAGCAATAATATAGATTCATAACGAAAACTAAATGAAACTCGTGATAATAAAGTTTACTTGAATTTTTTAAATAAATTCATTAATCAAGTACGATATTACAGATCGTCAGCTATTATTTCCGTGCTGGCAACATATTGGGGTCATTGTAAGAATCACTTTGTTGAATATCGAGGACGACAATAATAGATATTATTTGCTGAGAATTATAAAATGTACCTCTCAAAGCTGAAATATTAAAACACATTACAAATTTAAATCTCGAGCTACCTATTTGCTTTTTGAGGCATCAAATTTAATAAAAAAATCTGCAAGAGTACATATCCGAAGTTCAAAGAGGCTTAAACCAAATTGGATTATCAAGACGGTGTCGTAGACCTTTTATTGTCTACATTCATAACACATTTCCTAGCTTTCAATTGAAGACTGTAACCACAACATAAAAAATTAAATCGCATTTTAATATAACTTCAACGTCTTGTCAATTATTTTATGGTAAGTGATTTTACATACAAATTTTTATAGCTGAGTATAAAATATTCTTCTAAATTTGTTTTATATTCATTTTTAATATATATCGTTATACAAAATAGTTCAATATGTAAGTGAGAAAGAAAACTATTTCTTAATATTTACTGAACTGAAATTTAAATTTGTTTACAATACTTCTTGCTTTTTACTGTATTACTGTTTTATTGTATTAATTTTAACAAAAGTAGATTCTACAACACCCAATAATTGTATTCCAATAATTTTTAAGTATGGTTTTGAGTTTTTTTTTACAATATACTACTGTTTCAGAAAAAAAATTTCCGTTCTTTTCCCCGGGGTACATAATCTCGCCCTCTTCCCAATATATTTTTTCCCAACTGATTTTTTTTCTAATGAAAATTGTTTTCCCTATCTTCAATTTTTTTATTCTTTCTCTTTTCGATTAATAAATACATAATTGCCCGTTTATTTTATATCTGATCTGTCTACTGGATACTTTAATGCTTCTTACATTTTTTTAATATACAATTAATAGATTAAGTCATAGTAAATTAAAATACACGAACAAGTTTCGTTACTATTTTTATATCAATAATAAGCTTTTTAATTTTTACCGAAGTTTTAACCAAGTTATCTAATCATGTTAGTTGTCGAATTAGTAGAGAATACAAATTCTCTTTTGTTAAATGTTGCTGACCACTTTTATATGACACATGAGATGACCGAATTTGTGAGTATCTAAAGAATTTGAGTTGCAATATACATGTTATACATTTATAATTAATAAATTTGCTTCACGCTAACAAATTTTGGCTTATTTTTCGACATTGGGGGAAGAAAATTTGCAGGGAAAATGTGGCCGGGGAAAAAATCGTGGTAAATTGACTCCCAATCATATATTACACGTTGAAACTGTAAATATACATATCGCTGGCTCAGGATCAGAGTGTTCTAAGTTCCATTTTCAAAAAACGACTTTATCGTAAAGTAAATTCTGGTTGTAAATAAATATGTTAAATTAGGATTGATTATCTATGAGAATATAATATAATCTCATATATAATTAACCTCAATTAAAAATATTCATTCACAATAAGAATTTATTTAACGATAAAGTCGTTTGGCAAAAATGGCACTTAGAACATTCTGATCCTGAGCCAGCGATATGTAAAATAGAAACTACTGATTTTGAGTTATTACACACTTATTTAACATTTAAAAATTGTGAGATGTTCAAAGATATATTCAGTAATTCGAATTAATTTCTGAATTTTAGCTTTTATTAGAATTTTTGAGTTAACCTAGTTTACGACTCAGAAGTTTAAAGTTATTTAATTATTTATTTTTGTACTAAATAAAAAATTGTTATCTAATTACACATTTGCAAAATAGTACAAGAAAGAATTATATTTCATAAGTTTCAAAATCAGTTTGAAATAAAACTTAAGCAACTTACACGATATTATTTGAAAGTATGAATTAATTTATATAAATTATGTTAATTATTACTTTTGTAATTGTAATTTTTGAGTTTCAAACAAAATTAATTGTAATTAATTTGAAAGTATAACATTCTGTTATAGTACCAACATAATTAAAACATTTTGTTTTAAATAAAAAGTTATGTAATTAGCGTGTATTTAACTAGTTTTTTGATGCATTGATAATTTGTTCGAAATGTCAAATTTTAAGTGGAACACATTATTTTCAAATTTTAATAAAATATTTTCATTTTTACATAGAAATTAATTATTTTAATTGTCAAATAAATAATAAAATTCAATGGTGATACTTGAAAATGCAATATGATGCTTTTATTTTGCAAATTTTGTCTCGAAAAAAGGATTATCCGCCAATCCCGTGAAAAACTTCTTCTTTATTTTCAGATTAATTTTACATGACTGGACACGTGTGCAGAACAAGTTGACAAAGTCAACAAATAAACATGGTTATGATATTTATTTTTTAAATAAATTTTAACAATACATTTTTTGTTAAATGCTACATGTTTTTTTGGCTGACAATGATTTTATAATTGTAAATAATTCAGTAGAATTATCGTTAACTTATACTTTAAAAAATCTATAATTATTCGCAGATATTTGCATGTAATAAAAACAAGTTTTTTATGCTTTATCTTAATATATCATTATCTTTAATCATTATCTTTGCTAAAAATATTGTAAAAGTTGAGAAACATGAGATTCTTCATATATATAACTTGACGTTTTTTCATAAATTTCATATATTTTCAAATCTAAATAACTCGTTAAAATGATCGTTGACCTATATACAAAAATATGTACATTAAAAAAACTCAAAATTAAGAATTTTTAAACAATTTTAGTCTATCTAATAAAGCTCACCACAGTAGGACTACCTTAATAAAATTCATATTATAATTAACTATTCTAACAAAATTCATAATTTTAACATAAATTTAAAATAGAGAATAAAGTGATCTTAAAAAGGAAGCAAAATTTATATTTTGACTGATGGTAGTAAGATATTTTTAAACTAACATCTATTGAGTCTACTAAAATAATCAAGAAATGTTCGAAATAACAGATTATTGATTTTTAAGTTTTCAAAAAGTATTCATTTTTTTATTCAATGTTACTTTATGATTTATTAAGCAAATCATAAAAATAGGTATTACTTACATTATGAGATTAATGGCATAAAATAATTGTATACTATATTATGTTTAACAAATTAATTTGAATCAGTTTTATGTCTAAATTAAAGGTATCATAAATACTTTTTTTAAAAAAATAATAAACATTAAATTTAAGTTACAATAAAATTACTTACAATTTTGGTAGTTGTTAATTTTTTCTTTTACATTTTTTTAGTATATGAAAGAAATGACGAAAACGGATGGAAATTTGAGAGTGGTTTTTAGGAGTAGTAAAATTTTTTAGGGGATGAACATATTTTTATCAAAAAAATATTTGAATATATCTTTAAAAAACTAATTAAATATTTTTAGCTACAAA
>JABFPM010001197.1:0-21824 GCA_022817325.1 Idris sp. 1 HC-2018 | reverse complement strand
ACTTGTTCATTTCGTCCTTTTTTGGAACAAATTAAAATCAATTTGAATATTTAACCTGTCAAAATTAATATCGAGTATCGATTTGACATGTAACCAACTTCTCAATGTCTTAAGTCGGAGCTCTGGTCATAAATATTCAAGAAAATTTTACAAAAATAACAAATGTTATTTTGGTATTTTATTTTGGAAATGTATGGTTTTAGTTAATGTTTATTATATAAAGGATTGAAGTAATTATCATACTTGATGCTTATCCAAAAAAGTTCAACAAATATGTCAATTGGTTAATTTATGGCCTAATGAAAAATTGACTACTTTTTTCAATCATTTTTAACATTTTGGATTTTTTGATTTGTTATAAAATTGATTATTAAGACTTAAAAATGGTCTTTCTACAAATGAGTAGGGTTGATCTGTGTAAAAATTTAAAATCAGTGTTAGAGATAAATTAAATTGAATAAAATTTATCTGTATTAAAATAGCGCAGTTTTTTTAACCGATTTAAATTATTGATATAAGTTAGTTTTTGTAAAATTGTCCAAGTGTCATCCCTATTCATTTTTCATAATTAAAATTTGCGTGTACAGTAGACTCTCGTTTTCGCGTCCGGTCCTCCCTCCCAATTTTGACCCACCAATCCTCATTTTCTACCATAAATAACCCGATGCTTCTCGCAAACTTATATTATTAATGTAAATTTCGCTTAAACAATAACAATAAAATATAACGAATTTTTTTAACCAAATAATAGTCATGCGCAATATTCCGTAGCGCAACATAAGCGCCTCATGCGGAAGCGCGGTATACTAGAGTGGGGGGCCACCTATCTCTCCTCAATCGGATCGGACGGCGAGCATCGCGCGTATTAATGAGGACGCGACGGCGAGAGTCTACTGTATTTAAAACTCGGTTTTACTGCGAATCAAAAAAAAAACAACAGGTCGAAAATGATTTAAAAAATGGCCAATCATACATTAAGTCAAAATGTAACTAATTAACTAAATTATAAATTTCCATCTAAAAAACGAAAAAAAATCTTCAATTTTTCGAAGAAATTAATTAATTTTGCTTTTATAATAAGCTCGTGGTCTGGATATACCTCATATAAAAACCGTAATAAACTATGACATCGCTCGAGATATTGACACACATACCCACAGAATTGGTCGAACTGGCCGAGCTGGTGAAAAGGGTACAGCTTATACCTTGGTAAGCGAAAAAGACAAGGAATTTGCTGGACACTTGGTACGAAATTTGGAGGGCGCTGATCAAGAGGTGCCAAAATCCCTGATGGATTTGGCAATGCAGAGCTCTTGGTTCAGGAAGTCACGATTTAAGGGTGGCAAAGGCAAAAGTCTGAATGTAGGTGGCGCTGGGTTGGGTTTTCGAGAGAGACCTGAGACTTCTAAAGTAATTATTCTACCTTTCTTTAATTATATTTAAAACTACTTTATAGTTTTGCTAAATTTAAATTCAATTTCAGAGTGGTTCTTCAACTTCTGCACAACCTCCAAAAGACATAAGCGAAGTTGTGAAAAAGCTGGAAAGACACGGACCTGGCAGTGACAGACTTTCGGCTATGAAAGCTGCATTTCGAAGTCAATACAATGCACAAGTACGAAAATATCTAAACATTTCGGTGAACAATTTTCGTTATTTTAAATTTAATTTTATCTTTATTTTTAGTTTCGAGCCTCATCAGACCATTCCTGGGAAAACACCACGAGTCCTCCCTCGGTGATAATGCCCCCACCTCCGTCGATTGTAGCTTCTAAAGCAACAATATCTGCGAATGAAAGTGAAAGCCAAACGCCACAACCGGAAAAGGCATCAGAGAAAAAACGAGTACGAAAAAGTCGGTGGGAATGAACAAATTGTATAAAAAAAAAGAACGACACTGTACGCTCATTGACTATGATATTAATTATGTATGATACTGTTTTTATTACAATAAAAATCTTAAATCTAATCGAGCACAAGAGATCTCGCTGATTTTTTTTCTTTTTTTTTCCTTGAGTCTATCTTTTAAAAGGTCCAAACTTATTTACATTTGTAAAAATTTTGCTTAAGTTGTAAAATATCATATTTGTATTCATAGTTTAGGTAATACTTGTATATAATTGACAAATTATATTTTGTGTATATATATCTATATAAAACATGCAATTTGTGAAAATGATATTATCATGTTTTTTTATATATATTGCTATTCTATAATAGTAACTTAATCTTAATCGGAAAACAGCATCCAATAAACAGATAATCAATGTTGACGCATTAAAGTATGTTAAGTTAAAAAATTAGATAATTTTGTTTTAAGAACGTACGTTATTTGTAATCCATATTTGAAGTTAATTAACAAAATTAAAAAAAAAAAAAATAATGGTGATCATTGTTTATCTATTTAGGGCTCCGCTGTAGACCGAATTCGACGTGCGTTGAAACAATCAACTTTTTTTTACGCCGTAAGTCAAAATTATGATCGTTCTTTTGTCGAGTGTTTTTTTTCTTAATTTAAGTTGTGTGCGTATTAGCCGACCTGTTTCGTCCTCGCGAATTGCAGCCCTGGAATCTGCACGGCGCCACGTCAGTCAGGCAATTAATCAGCCGGCATCCATAATCACTTGAACGATTAGCACACGTGCACACAAGATCGTTTTACTATTGTGAATCATCGTATTGAATATGGATCAGTGACCCTGATCATGGAAATTGTTGTTATCTTAACACGCATATTTATTTTTAAACATTTCTCTAGGAAGTAATTCAATTTGAAAATTTTATCTATGAAAAATTTGTTCAAACATACTTTTACCACATATAATAATTTAAATTTATTAATTTATTACGAATTATGAATTACTTCGCTTTGCAAATTTTTCACGAATCTTAAAACTAATCGCTTAAATCTATTTTTGTTTATACAAAAAATATCAAGAAACCATATCAAATATGTATATTTGATGTGCTTTCTTTGATTAATACCAAATAAAACTTAATAACTAGACAAACGCTATGTTTCCTGTTGGCAAAGCCTTTGTCGAGGTGACGTCTCAAAGTCATTGATCATTAGCACGATTTATTGCACTTGTTAAATCTCAGTCTTGAGAAACTGTAATCCAAATTCCAACTTTGATTATTCATACCCTTTTTGGGGATCAGTTTGAAAGATTTGGCATTGCCGGACTGCTCTTTCTTCTGGTCTTTTCCGTATTCTGATTGGACATTAAAAAGGATTTCCTACTGTCTGAACTCTTGTTATTGAATTTTTCCATCACCCTTGTGTAAGTTCCAGTGCAAACTTTGCCCCACACTTTTTTATCGTCCAAACTTATAGCTGACTTACTTCGTCTATCCTTATGTGTTACATCCCAAGATCTTTTTCCGAATCGAAAATCCTCTTTCTCTAAACTTGCACTAGAACCACGAGTATTTCTTACGTCTTCCCAAGATATTTCCAAGTCAGATTGTCTGCTCGACAAAGTGGGACAGCTGCTTTCACTGGACAACGAGGAGGATCGAAAAAGAGTCTGAGGTACTTCCAGGGACATTTTGTCTTTAGGTTTCTCAACTTTTTTTAAAGTAGAAGAACCGTTATTATTGGCGTCGCCTTCGATATTCAGAACCGTATCATTCAGCATTATTTTTGCAATAGATGTTCTCTTTCTTAAATTTTCCATGTTCTCTTTAGGGGTGGTCTCAAATGTTTTAGTCTTCAGAATATCTTTTAGGTTAACCACATTATCAGTTTTCCCCAGAACTGATTGTTTATTTGAATTTGTTGCCTTAGCACCGTCTACACACTGTTTGTACTTTTTGTCAATCGTCATGTCGTGTTTCGTCATGTCATTTTTATCGTCAATGGTCTCAAAAAACCGAGAACCATTCTCGGTTACTTGGATCTCGGCACTTTCGAAGGTAGACCACCCCTGCTGGAACTCCTCATCTTGGACATCCTTTTTTTCGTCTTCTTCCTCTTCGTCCTCCTCGTTATCAAAATCTGTATTTAAATTCTGCAAAACTCCTTCATTTTTTTCGCTACGTTTCCTCAGTTCTTCCCAATTTTTTCTTGGCTTGTAACTAGTTTTCCTTCGAATTATGGTGCTCTCTTTGATATCAATGTCCGGGATGAATAATCGCAGTGCCTTCGGCCCTGTCGGAAAAGTGACTTCGTTGATTCTCTTCTCGCTCATTATGGCTTCGAGACTTGTCTTCGAAGCCACTTCTTGGTGTTTGTTGAAAGCTGATACCAACTGGGCTACCGTGTACTTTGGTTCGTCAGTTTCAGAATCAGAATGCTCTTCTTTATCGTCGGAATTACCAGAATTATTTGATAAACTGGATATGTCTGAATGCTGACGTTGACTTGGTTGTTTTGAAGTTAGAGACAGATTGTGGGGGGTAATTTCGTCGGAATCTTCAGTTAAAGTATCAGATTCTATGGATTGAAGTGAATCAAAATTCTCTTCGGATTCTGGAATTGGACTTTTTGGAACCTCTGCACAGAACAAATAGTTATTATTTTTGACTAGAAAAGTAAACAATTACAGACAAGAAAACAACATGAAAAAACAATTCTTTCTATATTTAAAAACCTAAATATTACTTACCCAAAAACTTTCGTTTGTCCCCATCCTCCCCCTTCCTTATTTCCAGCTGTCCATTTTGTTTTTTGCAAGCTTCGACCTTGACATTCTCATTAAAATCAACATCTCCATTCTTAATCAACAAATTTTCGTCCGATTCAGTTGATTTTAACGATGAGTTCGAACTGGCAATTTCAACAGTGAGTTGTTTGAAAATCGGAAGCATGTCTTCGGTACGAGTCCGCTGATTTTTCTTTGTTCTTCGTAAACATTCCAAACTCCTGTAGATGTCTAAAACTCCTTGAGACTTCGACAGAAGCTTCAAGCCGTAGAGTTTCTCCCGGGATCTTCCTAAAAATGGGCTCAGCACCTCCTTCATGGTTTCCTTTTTGTTATTGTTGAAGAGACATGCTTGAGATTGAACCCTCATTCGGGATAACAAACCACGACTGTGATGATTTAAGTTCGCCTGAGAACGACTCTGGGCCTGACTGAGGAGGCCCTGGGTTTGTTCTTTGTTAAGGAGACAACTCTGGCTGACCGCCAAACTGTGCTGCGACGAGTTTAGACTGGTTTGAGAGTCGGCCAAGCCTTCGCTACCGTGAAGGCTTGCTCGACTCTCGTCCAGACCGAAATACAGACACATTTCACTCTGACTGAGATTCAGATTTTGTTCTGAGAGGTTGGCGTTGCTGCTGGCCTGACTCAGAAGAGCTGCTCTCCGAAGATTCTCACGACTCACAACACGTTCCAGCAAAACTTCACGAGATTTGGATAAATAGCGACGAAGATGGGGAGATGCTTGGGTCGGGGCGCCACGAAGCCAGTCATGACGTAGACATTGTTTTGCAGTCATGCGAGAACTTGAAAAAAGAGAAATAATTTTTGTTTATGCAATACACAAGTTTGTCTCTTATTTAAATTTTGTAAGACTTTTTTTTGTTTTTCTACTTTCTTAGACATAATTTATAGATAAAATAATAAAGTAAATAAATTTTAATTGTATTATTATGGTTTTTAATTGTGTAATTTATTTTAAAATTTGTAACTAAAAATATATTTAAATAAAAGGAATTAGATATTAAAAATATTGTAAAAAATGTCTCTGTTAAATAAATTCTATCTGATTATTATTCATTAGATATTGAGTTTATTACATTAGATTTTCTGAAAGTTATCAGGTTATTACCCGAAGATAAAGACAGAACATAAAACCGATAATATTTTAATGCAACGGTAAAGTTAGTTAAATTGATATGTTGTTTACATTTTTATGCATTATATGTAACAGACTATTGAATAGAATATAACGTTTACTTATAGTATTAAGTAATTGCATGTTACATAATTTTAGATTTTATTTAAATAATATGATAAAAAATCTACTAATTGTATTGATATTGTGAACTCATATGAGATACTAAAAGACAATAAAGATTATAATTCCATGATAAAACAATAATCAAACAAATTTAGAACAGTATTGTGATTGTCTAACTTGAGGTGTTTAAATTGATTGTCTAACTTGAGATGATTAAATTGATTGTTTAGAAAATATTTAATATGTTTGTAATTAATTAATCCGGGACAGCGCGAACGCAGTCCCGACTAACAAAAATTATACGCCCGAGATGCCCACATTAGGGGCATTCGCGGAGGTCAGCTCAACCGATGTGCAATGGAAGAGCCTCACCCCGGAGGAACCGCCTTCTTGATCACGGTAACCTCTGCGCCAGGTAAGTATGCTTTCATCTGGCGTTCACTCTTACAAATCAATTTGAAAAGTCAATTCACATGCGAGAATAAGTATTTATCACGCTACCTACTGGCAAAAGAAACATCTACATTTGCAAAACGAGCGCCACTATCAAATTCGCGCGTAAATTCAAATTGAATCTTAAGCGTGTGCTCAGCATATTTACGAGTTTAGTAAATATACTTAGATACATAAAATATTGCTAATCAAATATAATTTATTTTTAAGTAAATTTATGTTTAAATAAATATTCATTTAAATTAACGGTTATTTATTTATTAAGTTTTTAAATCTAAAAAAGCAATATTTCATTTCAAAACAAAAACAATATTATTTTAAAATATCGGGATAAATTTCTCACCTTGGATCCAGTATAAGGAGTTTCGCAACAAAGTCTTTTGCCGGCACGGAGACGTCTTCGAATAATTCTTCCGGAAAGTCAACGTCGCCATTTGATATGTTTTGAAACGTTTCCTGATCAGTTTCACCACCAAACGGCGAAAATCCGGTCAAAAGTACGTAAGTAGTAACGCCAAGTGACCTAAATTTAAAATAAAGTAACAGTGTTACAGGAAATATTTACGATCTTTCTGTATTGATTCAGTGACAAGATAAATAATGGCTGGCGAAGATTCGACATTGACAAACGTAAAAGGTACTTTTCAAGGACGTTCAAGTCAACCGCAATTCAACGTATTACACGTGAGTCCAATTTTATCCAATCTTTAGTCATTTTTTGCAATTAAAATATAAATATAAAAAACATACCACATGTCTGCTGCTAATGTGATTGGTTCATAGTGAAGTATTTCAGGAGCTGAAAAACCGTTATAATTTGAATTTCAACAAAAAAACATTTTTATTTTTTGTCAATGCTATAAAGTAAATATTTTTGTATATTTTTTCGAAATGTTTTTTATAATAATGCAAATAATTTTTGCTTGTATATCAATGGAAAAATTGTTTAACGGAAAAATTTAAATTTTATGAAAGAGTAATGAATTTAGATTGAAGCATTGACTTCAATATTTAAATATGTTGTACAAATGACCGACAAGGAAGCCGATGTGTGTGGCACTATGCGTAGGTGCAAGATACATAAGAACTTACAAAACGTCCGTGACATCACGCTATTTCTTTTCCAGGCACTCTTTTCATCAGCGAACGCATTACGCGTTGTTACATATGTTATTTCAAAGTTGAACGATCCTAATTTGCTTTTTAATAGCAAAAACTTATAAGCAAACTATTTTACAGTTTTTTATGAACATATTCAAATTCTTTAATATAATTATAACTCAATAATATTATTATTTATCTATATTTTTTTTGTTTTAGAAAAAATTATATCAATATTTAGATATACTTACAGACATAATCTGGAGTGCCTAAAATTTCTCGAACTTCAGTTCCTTCCAAGATTACTCGTGATATTTCAAAATCGCAGAGTTTGACATCACAATCTGGAAATTGTCCCATCATAACAAGATTTTGAGGCTGCAATTAAAAAGAATATTAAGTTTGAATAACGATTAATCGTGTCATGTTTTCTGTATTATCGATATAAGGTAATTAGAATGAAATACACATACGAAAAATAATCAATTTATGTAAAGTATAACAACTATCTAATGTTTCTTATATTTCATCATTTATGATCCAAAGGGTACATTTTATAGTAATTCATCCAAGGTGATCAATAAAACGAAGAGCAGATAACCATAAATATTTATGTGCAAAGAAGACAAATGTCACACAGTAGCTTCGTTATATGGAGGTGGAGCGTATTTTGATTTGCACGAAATAACAAAGCGGCAAAGAAAAGTATGGTAATTTGCACAATCGTTTCTTTAATAAACTGTTATTAACTATTGAACTGTCTGCTAAATGCGACAGGTGCAAAAAAGGTACATAAAAATGAAATATAACTATTTTTTCTTGTAATTCTATAATTAAATTTGGTTTAATAAAAAACCACATACATAGATTACGTAAACAAAATGAATGAAACATGCGTGGGTTCATTGTCAAGAATCTTCAATTTCATTAACAGTGTTCATAACCAATGTTAAATTTCATGTACATTTCTAAAGTTATAAATTATTTATTATTCAATCAGTTGAAATAATGTATTTTAATAAGAAAAGAAACTGTTTAAATTGAATACCAATAATTGTTTATATTTTTCCCGCCGATTTGAAATAACCGTGTTGATGGTTTAAAAATAAACACAGTTTACTAAATAAAGAAATTGAGGAAGGTAATTTGTGATAAAACGTGCCGTCTTGACAGTGATGAAATGCGCGTATCTAATTTTATTGCCTATTCAAGACGAAAATAAATATAATTACGAATGAAAATGAATTTCGTGTTTGCAACAAAAGTTTGCACTCTGCATTGTGACGACATTGAAAGAAATATGGCGGCATAAATAAAGCGCTGGTATATACAGAAAGAATAATTATCGAGTCATTGATAATAAATTGAATTTGTCTGTCGGTGCCAAGCTGTATGACGTAATGAAAAAGGGAAAATGCACATAAAAAAGTATTCGGTCAACATTGTATCGTCGAGACTTCAAACTTGATGGTGGCTTGAATGTCGAGATTTGGCACCCCGTCGTGATGGTAAAAAATGTCCCGTAATTTTTTGAAAGATGTATTGCAGACAATTATTTATTAATATAAATTAATTAATAATTATAAAAATTTTAATGAAACAAATTTGATTTATCAAATTAATTAGTTGAAAATTAATATTAAAATAAAATGTAAATTGCTTCAATTATTTTCACATAATTTATTGATTTAACAACAATAATAATTATCATTAAACAGAGTTTTAATATTAATTGTCTGAGCAATTTTCACGAGTTTAATAATTATATGATATTTTTTATTGTACGTGACGTCGAGATCTTGAAACCTTGGTGACATTCCACGTGGGTGCTTGTAAATATTCAAAGTTCCCGCCTGCCTATGACACTCGATTCGTAAACAAATAATGAGAAAACAGTTAAAAATAATTTATACTCTTTTCACATTTTTCTGTTCATTTCGCAAGGGGATAGATATGCACATCATCTTTTGCTTTTTTTTCATTTTAATTTTTTGTCGATATTGTTATACATTTTATAACGTAAATTCAGTACAAATACAAATTTTGTTTCAACTTAAGAAAATTTAATTCAATTTCAGTTAAGTTGTTCAAAAATTTTCTTCGTCAATGATACGAGATTTGTGTATAATATATAACTAAGTCCTTTGCACGTGGATTTGTTATGATAATCATCTCTTTATAAAATAATAACGATCCATATAGTTAATGATCTCGACAAGTCATTTGAAAATGATTAAGATCTTCATATCATATATGTTTTGCGTGGGTTCAAGCTAATTAATATTTTGGTTGTTTACATAATCATTTAATAAACCCGTCACATAATAAAAAGAGATATATATAAAACATCTAAATACATTTGCGTCGTAATGTCTTTTACAAATACGGTATCGAGAGATTTTTTTATAGAGCAGTTGTGGATAACACGTGCAAATTGTTGATTATCTTTATCTGCGTATATCAAGAGTTATTTAAAAGATAAGTACTTCTTAAAATAATGGTAATTTTATTATTTTATTTGTTTTAGATATTTTAAGATGAAGTTCCCGATTACTTAATTATGGATGGCTATATTACCATAACTATAATAAAATATTACTTGAAACAAAAAGAGGATGAATATTGTTACGAGGTTTGTATTTTTGCATTACAGTTGAATTTTATTAATTGAAAACATTTAATTTATTAGAAGTAATATAGATGTTTCTACCTATAAAGGTCATTTAAAATAATTAATCTTAAGTAAAAATGGTTACCTAAAACAAATTAGTTTTATAAACAAATCGTATTAGTTTTAAAACGAATTGCATTTTTATAAAAACACATCATCATGTTTCAATCACGATCCTTGCATATAAGACAAAAAACTTGTTTAATTGAGTTGTAATGATTCGTAAAAGTTCTTTAGATCTAGAATAAATAATTATTTTGTTTATAATTATGTGAAGATTGCAACTGAAACAAAGATAATGGGTTTGTCTTTAAAAAAGTGTAATTACGCTATCACCCTGAAACCAACATGGAAAATTGTAACGATAACGATTTTTTTCTCTTTTTCGCATTGTTTTGTGGTTGCGTTTGCCGATAAAATGACATTTATAAAAGCGAATCTATTTTGGTACCACGCTTGATTTCACCTCAAATGTTTTTCTTATTACGAAGCAAATTATCTATGATTTCTCGACGCGATGCTCCAGTTACGGAGGCTTGTATCTGGAAACACCGATCGGATGTGATTCACCTGGTGCAGATTTCAGGGAGTGGTCCAATGCATCGCGAAAATAGCGTGGGCACAAACACACAGGGTATTGTCCAAATGAGATAGCAGTCTCAACTTATGCTCAACATTAGTGTCCAACTCCAATGTCATTCGTTTGCTTTACAATCTGTCCGGAGCCATCCGATTACGATTCGAGACACTGTGCATTTTATATCGTCCATTATACTTATTATCGTATTTCCAAATTCATGTTTTACAGACTTGTTGCGTCTTACAGTGTATATTAAGAAGTTCATAAAATTAATTTTGTAGTAACTTTTAGATTTCTATACTTAATAGGTTTAGATGCAACAATATTTAAATATTTTATGTTAATTAAACAAATTAGCGTTCGAAGCTAAAATTATGTATGATTAATTTTCTTCATTTCGTATTTCAAATATTAAATAAATTGTTATCGTTTACTCTAATAATATCAAAAAAAAATCACAACATTGACAAAAGCTGTTTCACCATAGTAAATCTTAAAAATAGTAACAGCAATTTTTTATTAAAGAGATTTAATTCCATGTATATTAAATTATAACAACTTGTAATTGAATAAACAAATTTATGTTCTCATTATTTCACTTTATTGTTTAATGACCTAATTAACGGTCACCAGAAGTAAAAATTGTATATCCTTGACGCAGGATGTTCGCGTCCAGGACCCTGGATTATAACGAAGTGCACTGCTGGTACCTTTCGCCTCGCGTGATTTTTCTTGATGACGGAATCGGCGAGACGGAAAACGCGTGCGGTGAGCAATGGCGTCGACCCTGAACACACTAATAGCCAGTAAATACCGATATTTATGCGTTGAAACCTCTTTTGCCTGAAGAAAGAAGAGGCGCTTCCCAAATACTCCTTCAATCGCGACTTAGCATTTTTTCCGCGCATAAATCACCACAAACTCTTACGCGCGACTTCCTTAACCACAAGTGTACGGTTTAACATGATTTATCGAAGTTATTTTTATATTTTCATAGCCAATACTTTTGTAGAAAAAAGTGTGCGTTAAGAAAAACACGTTGCTTCACTGCGCATGTAAATAACCTGCTTCCTCACGTACTGCGCAGCGTTTTTGTCAACATGCGCAGTGGATCTTTAAATTCAAAAAAACAATGCGCATTACGTTTTTGCGCTTCGAAAATTAAATTAAAAGCCGTGTTGGCGGTTTATTGGGTCGAAATAAATAGCTTGATGAATAATTCAGAAAAGTGGGCTCAAGCTTGCGCTCGCAGTCAGATCGATATCTAAAACTTGTTTTTAATAAGCGGATTGTAATGCACTGCAGACTAAAGTTCACGCGATCATTAATCTAATATTCGTCACAGTCACTTTCATTTTTTATTACCGAGGAGAATATCTCTTTGCTTCTATATTCTTAAGATGCTTATTAAAATAAAATGTTGGGTTCAAGCAAAATTAAGTAATTTTGGTAAGCAATTTAGGTCATACATTTTAAGTAATTGGCAAATGAGAAACTTGTATTAGTATTAGTGTGAAATTTAGTTTTAGTCAAAACCAAATCTCCCTGCTCAAATCTTTCTGTGGCACAATACTTACAAGCTAATATAAGAATTTTTGTATTTTAAAATAAATGTTTTTCTTAAATATTTTTGGTTTTTGAAACATGAAATATAGAAAGCCCATTTCTTTGCGATTTCATAGACATTTATTTAAGTTAAGACCCTTTACATTATTAATTGAAAATCTTGTGAAGAAAAACATCTACCTTTAAAAATAAGTAATTGCTTTAATTAACTGATTTCTTTTTAAATGGAACATCATTCAAAAGTGTCAACATTGTAATATATTTGGAGCAGGGTAACTGAAGAAAAATGTACTAATCGTTTTTATTTATTTATAGCGGCGATTAAAAATAGATTGATTTTCAATTTAGGTTCACGATCAGCGACTCATGCATAATGCAGCAATTAGTCAGCAATTATGTATAACGATTGAGCAAGTAACGGGCGTTTAGAATTATTCTGGTATTTAAAATCATTTCTTTTTAAAGCTGCGTAATTTTTTGTTTCTTCTTTTTCGATGCAGCAAACTCGCCGCGTCGAGATTGAGGGAAAGTTTTTATAATTCGTCGTTGAGCCGCATTTTAAAACGAACATTCTGGTAGTTCCTCGTACATAAGTGCGCTTGTACATACGTAAAAGTGCGCGACCTTTTATGGGTTGAATTTACCTTGATGTCCAAATGGGCGATATTTCTCTCGTGGAGGTAGACAAGTCCTTCCACTAGCTGTCTGACAAAGTGGACCACGTCACCTTCGAGGGGCACCAAATCACCGTCTATCAACGTTTGCAGGTCTCCACCAGGCGCGCTGAAAAATAAAAATTGCAAATACAATGAAAAATCTATTTATTTTTTCTCAAACATTTGCTCTAACTTATTGCGCAGACAAAAAAGTTTTTCCATTTTTACTGCGCAGCTTCTTTTCATCAGCATGCGCAGTACTATTTCCCAATCCAAAAACGATGCGCAGTACATATGTGACACTATATTTTGACAAATTTTGATCATTTTCAATAAATTTATATTCGGTTATCAAGTTTTTTTGGTCTAGAAACCCTGATATGACTTGAATATTTCTAGAATTCAATTAAACTTAAGAGTTAGAAAACATTGCTAGTGGCGATCCTGTCAGGATTCTTTGTTAATTTACATTGAGGTCAATACTTGAAAAGTTATCAAGGATACATTTTTGAACAAAAATTTCTTTCTCGTGTCATAAATAATTGTTTTGTGACTCTGTCAGGACTATCAAATATGAGCATGAGTAATAAATTTGTGAATAAAATTGTCGCTGGTTGGAACTTACTATTCCATGACTAAAATAATTTCCTTCGGCGTTTCGTAAACATCGTGAAGGCGTACAACACGTGAGGACTGCGAGCAGAGAGACAAAAGTGCGATTTCGTGACGCAACTCGGCACTGCAGTCGACGTTGAATCTGGTCCTCGACGAATACTTGGCGGCGTACATTGTGCCTGAGGATCGGGACCGGCACTTGTAGACCCTCGCCCATTGACCGCTGCAACACGCATTTAAATTTTATATTTTTTCAAGCTCATAAAAGACATTTACGTTGATGTAAAATTGCAATTGATTTTCTTAATAAAATGTTATTAACAAAATTAATTTATAAAACAAAAATATACTTTTATAAAAGTATTTTTTTTTCGCAATGCAGGTAAATTCTTCAAGACACCTATAAATAACGAGTTTAAAAAAAATAACTTTTATATATATGGCTGAGATGCATCGGACATTTATTATTCTCTCGCTTAATTTTGTTGAACAGATGTGCTTCTTATATTGTCGTGCTAATGAACGTAAAATATACGCTTATGAAAAACTCGCTCGTGCACATATGTATAGCCTTGATCTTTGTCGAGTGGCTTTTATTGTCAACGGAAGCCCGAAAGTTCATGTATCGTGTGTGATAACTCCGCTGCGTGCTTCCATTTCCGGAAGATATGACAGCAGCAACTGAAACCTTGATGCTCGGATAATGAGAATCACTATTATATGTTAAATCAAGAGGAAGATTAATGGCCTTCTTTGGATAACAAAGGACTTGCGATTATTCGACGAACATTGGATCTGTTTTAAAAAGGAAGAAGAAAAAAACAAATATGTAAAATTTAAAAGAAAAAAAATATGATTGAAAAATATCATGGGAACATTTTTATACAAACCAAAGTACAATGAATTCAGCATCAAAACTGAAACTTTGGTTACCTAAAAGTGTAAAACACCTAAAATTACTCAACTTGATTATTAATTTTCTAAAATATTGGGGAGCAAAAAATGTTATCATAAGTGTTTATGAATAATTTTAAGTATCTATTGAAAAGATTTTAATGCCCACACAAGAAAGAAAGAGTGATTTCCAAACTTTAGTGGATTATTAATAATATCAAAGTAAATTTTGTTACAACTGATAAGATAACGTTTTTGACAATTTAAAAACATTTCTAGTTTGTATTGCGTTGGTTTTTTTAAAAGAAATTAAATTAAGATGAAAAAAGGGAGATAGAATAGAAGAGTAATCGGTTCGACTCATTTGTGGAAGGTACCATCGCGAATTTCTTGAGACAAGGTCGACGCCACGGCGCCTGGCAAGGCTGCATGGGCGTCATATTTTTCGTTTTCCAACTGCATCTCGTACTCGAGGCGACATTTTAATTCCTCGCGTCGTCACGCTTTGTAACACATGGCCCCTGAAATCGTATTTTAATAGCGCACGACAAACAAACGAATCGTAAATTTTTTTCTTTTACCGTTCTGACAGTATAAAAAGCTTAAAATATTTTATTGCGATTATAATTGTAATCAAATTAAAAAATGATTTATATAACTCTGAAATTTAAGTATTCTGTGAAAGAAAAATGTTTAAAATTAATAATCGTTCGAAGAAAAAAAAACGGAGAATGATAATGTATATTACTATTTTAATTTCCAAAAATTAATTTACGTGTGAACAGAGAGAATATTATATATCTTTGCGAATTGATGAAATTAAATATCTAGAGCAGGTGGCATTCAAGTAAGGATGATTGGAATCCGGTGAAAACGTGTCCAAATTGTGGGAACAAGACGATGGAACTTTAATTTCAGTTTCTGACATTTTTGTTTCACCAAACCAATCACTTTAAATAACATTAAAAAATTCTCAAAGTAAAGACTAGCGCGCAATTAAGTTTAATCGATTTCCTTTTTTTCAATATCACTTTCTTTTATGCGCACACAAAATTATTATTTACATATTTTTTATTAAAATAATTAAATTTTACATACATTAATAAAATGTATTAAGGTATACTTATTCAATATTTAAGGAAAATAAAAGAACAAGGTAAGAAATATGTTTTTTTTTTTTTCAAAAAATGTTAATTAACAAATTGACTTTAATAAATTATTATAGTTTTCACACGCCCATCAACACGTTCGACAAACTCTGTCGTTAAAGATAAAATTATTTAATATAAGTTCTGAGTCATTATTATACGACAAGCCAGTTACTCGTAATTAGGACTTGCATCAGGATGCTTGCATAACAATGTTATTATTATTATTTAGCAGACACTGTAATTTCGGTAAAATGTTCAAAGTTTTTCATAATTGAAAGCATAATCGATTTGAATGGCTCATTAAATTATTGATGTACAATCAACTTTTTTAATGAGATAAAAAGCTTTTTCGTGATCGATATGTCACACTTATCATCTATTAATCGATCAATTATAGCACGCAGCAAGGAGGTTTAATCTGATTTTAAGATTCAAGGATAATCGGCTTTCAGACAAAAATCATTAAGAACAAAATTTTGGTATTTTAATAATATATTTTAAAATGTAAGATTGTATTTTTTTATACATAATGATACTTATTGAAGAATAAATCTGTTTCTAATAGACGATCTGTATAGGCGTGCGGTCGCGTAACATATAACCCGTTTAGCCGAGAAAATAATTATCATATTATCGAAACACGCCATTCTCTTCCAACTTTGTGTTCTATTTGTCAATCATGAAAACAGTGATCCAATTTTTTTTCTCTACAAATGACAAAAAAATTTCTAATTTAATTGTAATATTTGTAACACAAATTGTATGCAATAATGTTTTTCTCGATTTGACAATGTTTTTGATGAAGAAAATGAAAGCGACGTTTAAACAGTGACGTGTTTCGCCCACAAAAACTAAAACTGGAAAAGAAAATATTCGCCTACTGCTTCTGGACCAGTTAACGCAGTTTAAATCAGAAAAAATTAGCATTGCGTTATCAACGTGTCACCCAAAATTATCGACTAATGGCTTTTATATAAATACAACTTTTTTCTCAAATCACAGACGCTTTAAAAATTAAACTGATTTACTAGTTGAGTTTCAGTTTCTACGCAACTTTTAAATTTTAGGGAAATTTGTTATGAAATATTATATTACATCTTCAATTATTACATAATTCTTTATCATTTATGATAATTTGTATTTTACATTTAAAACAAAAAAATGTACAAGAAACTTGCCTAGCAAACGGTTTGGGATCGATTTCATAATGTTCGGAGATGGGTCCAGTTTTTACAACTCGAGCCAGTTGTGCTTCCTGCACCAGAACCAAACCTTCTTTCACGTGTCTTTCACTCCACTGTACCCTGCATCGTCCCCTGCATCTCTCTGAATTAATTGCTTTTCCAACGCAACGTCTGTTCTTCAGTAAAGCAGGACTAGACTTTGTTGAAGAAAGTTGCAGATTTTTGTGTCTCGGTCGAGGAGAGGTCTTCTGAGCCGAAGACATTGTTGGTGCTTGATGACTTGCTTGATGGTATATCATGGTGTCAATTTTGTGTAATTTTTTTTATCAATCGTCCATAATTTGACAAAGTTCCATAAGTTGTTGTTTTTTTATCCCAAAAAAATACTACCACTTTCGTTTCACAAATCCCTCTAAAAACGGTCAGAGTCTTGTGGAAGACGTACGCTGCTTTTTGCGGGAGAAAAGCGAGCCCAAAAGTCGGGCACCTTCGGATGCGTTGCTTTTTAATGCAACCGACTGCAATAAGAACGTGTTTGGGTTTCGACTTAAATTAATGATTCTGCGATAACGCGGCGATGTTGAATGCCAGAAAATTTTTAACGCAAATTATGTAAGTAATGGTGGTACATGCAAATTTAACATGCTCATTTCTTTGTCTTTTTGTAGAACATTTTTCAGCGGAAGTTTGTTAGTATCTGAAGTGATCTGGTGTCTTTTTTTTGAGAGAGAGAAAAAAGAAAATGTAAATGATAGTTTTTAAGTCTTAGAATTCCTGCTGGCTCTAGAATCTAAGTAGAAGTTCTACAATTTGGGAAGACTTTTTAAGAACGAATACTAGATTCTAAAACTATTTAAAGACTATTATCATTAGATTTTGCAACCTAATGAGGACCATCTCCAGATTTTAGAACCATCATCACTCTTAGGGTTAGAAACCTAGTACTACCAGACTTTAGAATCATTTTATAAAATTAGCAATAAATTGAATAGAAAAAGGTCAAAGTAAAATCGCCATGGAAAGTGTAGATTTTCAAATAGAAATTTTTTTCTGAATTCAGTCGTCTAAGAGATTTGCTTGTAACAATTCGCGTTTTGTTCTTAATATCAATTACAGTTTTACGCTGGATATAATAATCCAACATATAAAAGCATAAGAATCTGAATAATTATTTGTCATTATTAAAACGGTTTTTAACTGTTCATATTTGACAGCTTATAAGATCTATCTGTTACGTTGGAAAATTCTACAGCCATTTGAAAATCATTATCTTCAGAATTAGAAACTTAATGCTGATAACAAATAGGTTCTAGAACCATTGGAAGATAATCAAATTTAGGATAAGAAGCCTGAAACTGATAACTACTAGGTCCTAGGACCATTTGAAGATGTTCCCCATTAGGTTCTAGTACTTTAAAGAATATAGATGTATTAAAAAGATGTTCTAAATGTTTGATACAAATCCAGGATAATAAAAACTGGATCTCACTTTTCGATGAAATGAGCTCGAAAACAAAAACTTGGTTGGTTTTGTTAGAAAACAGGACGAACTTTAGAAGAGAAAAGAAGCCAAAATTGCGATCGTGATTTTCGATTGACGGGGGGCGGCAACTGGCATGCTAGATCTCCTCACATCTTGACAGACGGCGTCACGACAATCACGAATCACTTGGCTCTCGCGATGATCACGCTTCGCGTTCTAGCGCGAACCCGATACTGTCCGAGGCAACTCGCGGACCCAACACTCTTTGGTCCCAATCGAACCCTGGTCTCCTTCTCTTTCTCAATTATTATTATCGTTCGTCATCTCGCTCTCACTTTCATTCGGCCTCGATGCTCGCATCTTTGTTCGGACAAATCTTGTTTGTACATTCACTCCCGCTCCTCTTTTCTACTCCACAACGTCAAGTCAAAACAAACTAATTTTCATCAAATTTCACAAAAATTGAATGTTTGATAACTTTTTACAGTATCGCTTAAAAGTGTGAACACTTCTAAGATTTTTTTCATTACTGTCGGAATTCTATTTAAAATATCTTCACCACTTTTACTGCTGCAGCCAATATTTCATTCCAAATTTTATTCAATCCTCCTGTCCCTCCTCGACACAACTTTGAATTTTAATTTTTTTTTGAAAAACGCGAAATCGTGACAACCGCAAAGTGATACATTTTTTTAATTATTAACAATGCTTCAATGATTAATCTTTGAATGTTGTTCAAAGAAATATATATTTGTTATAATTATTGAATTTATACACTGTTAGTTATTTCACTTCAAAAATAGACCGCTTTAGGGGTATATTCCCTCTTAAATAAGTATCTTTTTTTAAATATGCAATAAAATCTGCAGATTTATTATAAAATTGAAAGTATATTTATTAACAACTATAACTGTGTTAATTAGGTTTAAAAAGTATATAATATTTTTGTATAAAATATACGTAGAAACAATTCTGTTTTAAGAATTATTGAAAAATTATAATAAATGAACACATTTTTTATTAAAAAAGTATTTTCTTAATTTAGCTGGACAGAAAAGTATTCTAATTTCTATCATTATAAATTCATTAAAAAAAAAAGAAAAAAGAAGGTAAATCAAGTTTTTATTTTATAAAAAACTTATAAAAAGTTATGAAAAGATAAAATTTTATTAAGTTTAATAACTTCAATCAACAATATCTTAATAACAAATAAGACGATTATAACAATTTGATTTCTGAATAATTTTTTAATCTTATATAATTATTGTATTAGTTTTTTTATTACAGTTTCAAGAACAGAAACAAAAATAAGATAAATATATGAAATTTTACAGTTCGTTCTATCTCACTCATGTAAACCACTCCAACTGTAAGTATCAATATACTAAGAAAAGATATTTTTACAGCTTACAAAAACTCTGCAAGCTTAAATAAATTATTTTGATAATATACAACAATTTAGTAAAAAATATCTAAAAACAATTCTAAATATAAAGAATTAAAAATTACACATTTACAAATAATGTGTGACCTAAAAATAATCAAAAAAGTACAATAAGATGAATATACTTGTACGAAAATACATTTGTTTACTTCTTCAAATTTAAATGTATCAAATTTAATAATAATAATTTTATGAATAAATTTGTATATTAGAAAATTATTTTTTAAACAATTTCAATCCAGAATTATTGAATTAGATATTACAGTTTAAGTACAAAGAATTGTTAATGAAATTTCGTACATTTACACAACAAACGTTCCGCCACTGAAAATTTTACAGCAGCATATAAAAATTACTACAAGTGATTTAAGAAATGTTTTGTAGTAAAAAATTATAATTTTACGATGATTATTTCGGTAAAATAATTTAATTTAAAGTGAAAAAACTACTTAAGTCGGCTTTTGTTTATATATGAAGTTATAATTTTTTGTTTGTGTCTCCTTTAAATATAATGATGAAACTGGATCGGCATTATTTCTTTATCTTCAAAGTAAATTTATATGTTTATTGGCGTTAAGTACAGCCGTAATTGCACAGTCTGCGGCAAATTGGCTCTCAGTTGTTACAATTTATTACCGCAGTTGATTCGAATGTTAATTTTGCTTTTATCCGCTCGTAAATTAGTGCCACGTCGAACGTTGACGAGGCCAAACTGAATTGGACCTGAAACAATAATTTTTTTAAATATACATAGAAAAAATAACATTTTTATTTAAATTCTAAATTTGTCTGTAAATTTTTATACAATTTATAATTGGAAAATGATAATACTAGTGACTTTTTGTAGAATGAAATATTTTGCTGATAGAATATGAAAGGATCAAACAAAAAAAGAAGATGAAGAAAGAACGGTCACAAGAAAGTCACCGTTTGAGTCAAGGTTTGCGAGGATAATTGGTGACTTCGATGTCTCGCGCGTCAAAGATGTCCGGGCATGCATAAAAAATGGCGACGTTTCAGAAAACACTTCCGCAATTCTTTTCAGTCATAAATCCTCTTCTGCAAACTGTAACAACATAAAATATTGAATCGTCAATACAATTTTATTGAATTACTTTTTAAAATATTAATCATTTATGTCATATGTTATATATTTATATTATTACTTTATAAAAAGCATTCGAGATAATTTCAAACAGATTTTTATTAACATTTTTTTGGCCAAGAAAAATTGAATTGTTTTTCCTATCTTCATTTTTTTTTAATTTTGTTATCTTTTTGTAAATTTTTCATGAATTATATTTAGGAATTGTAATTAATAAATATATTTATATTATTCCTATAAATGAAATATATTTTTCAACTAAAATTCAGCAAAAACCAAGATTTTTTTTCTTTAAACAAAAAAAAATGGTTTAAAAATTAATTATATTCTATATTATTGAAAAATAAATTTTGAAGAAATTTATGTTAAGGTTTTTTAAACTAAGGTTTTCTGATGGATAAATTTGTATATTTTTCTTTGTTTTCAAGATAATATTTTGAAGTTACACCAGTTTGAAAGACAGAGAAGAAATATTTGTCTTCAATTAGATTATAAATTTTGAAAAACCTGTGTAAATTCATATTTTGCTTGTACTCTTTGACGATAAAATCTCGTGTCCTCGTACGCAAACAGCAATCTTAAATTGTACGCAGGAACAAGGAATAAAGAAGCGGGATTTGACCGCGTTATGGGGCTCCAGGGACAATGGAGGACATTTTGTTAATTTTTTTGTTAATTTTATGCACTGAAGAAACAAAGTAATTTCACTCATAAAAACCTTCTTCTAGAAATCTTTGTTAATTTTTTTCTGCTTGAAAATTGTTTATTTTATATAAAAATCATTTTTTTTAAAAAAATAGTATTTATTTAGCATTATAAATACCCTAAAAGAAAATATTAAGTAATCATAAAAAATTTAACAAACTTAGAATGTAAACTTTTTTTCATACTTATAAACCCATTTTCTTTTGATAACAATAAAAATAAATTCTTTTATTTAATAAATACCCCCCCCCCCTCAAGTATCTCAATTAATATAATCATTAAAAAGATAATTAAATTGAAATTATCTAT
>JABFPM010001196.1:0-21827 GCA_022817325.1 Idris sp. 1 HC-2018 | reverse complement strand
TAGGGTTTATTTGTATTTGATGAAGTGCCCATTCACAAAACTCCATCCTATTACAAAAATCATCGCCATGCAGTTCTTGATGCAGTGAAATGTGATACGGGTGATACTTATGACGATGCAATATTTTTTGAATACTACCTACAGAAATTCTTGAATCTGCAATAAAAAATGGGGGTTTCTATTTAAGTTTTATAACTCCCCCCTCCGCCACCCCCAGGGGGTGGAAGTGGGGGGTCGAGTTTGGTATCATTGAATGTCCCCCGTCGAGACCAACAAATTTCATTACCCACTTTTTTTTGTTCCGACGGGTAGTTTTCGAGATATTTCTATGTCTTCAGATAAAATGAACACCCTGTATATTGATATACATAATATTTTTTATCATATTTCATTAGAAATAATTTTGTTAAAATACTTTTTTCATTATCCTGTATTTGAACATTTTAGCATATGAAAAGAAGAGGATGGGAATTAAGAAATATTGAAGATCCAGAAACGATCGCAGGGCACATGTATAGAATGGCGATGTTATCTTTTCTCGTGGACTCAAAGGAGTTAGATAAAGTAAAGTAAGTAAATAAAAATCAAATTAAAAATTAAAATTATTTTGTAACAAATATTTATAAATTAAAAAATATAACCATCATTTTCAGAGTAATGCAAATGGCATTAATTCACGATTTAGCTGAATGTATTGTCGGGGATATCACCCCTCATTGTGGAGTATCAGCAGATGATAAACACCGAATGGAAGATGAAGCAATGGAAGAAATTTGCAAACTCTTAGGAGACAAAGGTCCTGAAATGCTCGAGATGTTTAGGGTATAAATATTTTTAAGTTATTTTTTAAAATACAAAAAAAACTATTTGTCAGGCATCAATCCTAATTTTTTAAATAATATTTTGAAACTGAAATGTAAGATATGTTTTTAAGCTACAATAATAACATTCATTCTTTCAGGAATATGAAAAACAAGAGTCTCCAGAAGCAAGGTACGTAAAAGATTTGGATCGATTGGATCTTCTTATGCAAGCGTACGAGTATGAACAAAGGGACCAAACGCCTGGCCAACATCAGGAATTTTTTAACGCTATTAATGGCAAAATTAGGCATCCTTTTGTTCAAAAAATTGCCGACGGAATAAATGAACAACGAGACGCATTATCCAACAAAAATCCTCAATGAAAAATTGTACGTAATGTACAATAATTTTAGAAACGTTGTTTGTAAAAAGTGATGTGAGGCATTTGAAAGCTATATCATACAGACTATTGTACATAATACATGGGGATTCTACTTTATTGATTCAATTATGTATAAATTAAAAGTGTGCGTGCGAGTGAAATTAATTTTAAATTTTAATTGTTTGTAGCACAATAGTTGTAAAACATTAAAAAGAGGGAAAAAAGGCAAAAGCTACTCATTTAATCAATATTTTAAATTAGCTTGATGTGAATTTCGGGTCAGTTTAAACATGTAAATTATTAACTTAAATACATATAATAACAGGCAACGTTTTGATATTTAAAGTATTGTTCTTAGCATTTATGCTTGACTTCAGTATTTTTTGAATATTCAACTTTTAACGACAATGGCTTAATACATAATCTTCAATTTATGTGCGAAATTTACTTTTTGATTATCAAATATTTATTTTAAAAAAATACAAAAAATATTGAAGTAAAGTATGATGAATAAGTATTGCAGATATTGTTACACATCATATTTTACTATATTTTATTAGTTGTATCAAATTATTTTTAAGAACTGATTAGAAAACCAATTATTCATTTTTTTATGAATCGGAATTTAATGGAATGTTTATAATTATTTGAAGTTTCTTACGTTTATTTTAGAGTATCATTCAAGCTATGTAATTTTTGAACATAATTTTTCCATAAGAATTTGATTGTAAAAGATAATCGGTTCATTTTACTGAAACCGTATTGTTTCATTTAGACTGCTTTTAGACTGAGTGATAACGCAAACGAGATTAATAACAAAGGGTTTGAAACACTTATTCTAAATAGTATTAATTAAAATGGTTTGTTATTTTAATTCTAATATTTTATTATTCTAAATAAACGAACTCTAATACAATTAGTTTTAAACAAATATATTCGGTTTTGTAATTCTTTACCTTTTTCCAAATATGTAAAAAAAACAAAATTAAAACAATTTTTTTTCCAATATAAATTAAACAGCCCTCTGATAGTACCGCTTTTGCTGTTAATTTAGAAGACAAATCATTTTTTAATAACACAGTTGACTACCAAATAAGTTGCGAGTGTCAATGTCAGAAACTATCGCATAAGTTTCCGTTAGAGGGAAAGCGGCGCTGCTTCCACTGCTATTTCGCTTGACGCATGCGCATTTTAATTGTCGTTATTTGTCATTGTTCGTTTTGTAAGTGATTTTTTTTGACTTGGATGCAATGGCTTTGGAAAAAGAAAAGTAATTAACGAAATTATAAGCTATGGTTGTGAATAAATGATAACTGACAAATATTTATTGTTTATATGTTAAAGTAACCTCAACTTATTGTTATATTATTTATTTAAATATTGGCGATAAAGAATAGTTTTTATTTTCGTCTTTTTTTATATTAATTATATATATATATATGTATATATACACTACCGACAGAAAGTTCGTAGACGCTTTTTAAAACGCCACAATTTTCAAAATGTTGACAATTTGTTTATATTCATCAAAAATATTTTTCAACTAGAAGAAAATTAATGTTGAACCTTCTTCTTTTAAACCCTTGCATACATTCTATTTAAAAACGAGTTGCAGGGTTTTTAATGAAGAATCTGAAAAAAATAAATTATAATATTTTTCAGACTTAAGTGTAAATTTGACATGAAATGTCCCATATATTATTAAAAAAAACTAATGTTAAAAATTGTTTAATTATTTATAAATATCAAAGTGCGCTGATATTTTTTCAAATAAATTCATATTGAATGAAATAATAAATTTCATTATTTTTATAAATAAAAAGTAACAATAAAAGAAATTTAACATTATTATTATTAAGACTTATTTGAATAGCGCACTAACATTAACCAATGAGTGCCCACTTGACTGCAAGGAGTGGGAGTAATCAGAGGGGAAGAAGTCGCAACTTACGCGGTTGGAAATTACGCAACTTATGCGGTTGGCAACTTATGTGTTCGCAACTTATCTGGTGGTCAACTGTATTTCGAACTTGTAGCTCTTTTCTGTTTATTATTTTAATTACTAAATAGTCCTTTGGAAAAAAATTCTCAAATTATGAATGACTGATACATTTCTATGTAACGAATTTACGGGATTTACTATTAATTATTTTCATTAGATAATCTTTCACAACTGAATGTCACTTATGATTTTTACTTGCGTAAGTTGCAGGTTATAATTAGCAGAATTAACATACAATTTTTTATTAAATAGACAAAGATATGACTATAACTATTTTATTGAAAATATCCTTTCCTTCTTTCTCTATTAAAACTTTAGTGGAATGTAACTGTAAAAAATATATATCTAGATTATACTAAATATAAATACAAATTATTTTATTTATATATTAAATTTTAAAAATTCAGCGAAATTAGTTGTTATAAATGAATACAAATATTAAATGTTTCTTTTCTTAAATTATTTTTTTAAATTTGAAAAAATGGTTTTATTTGTATTTTACAACTGGAGCATTGTTGTTAAGAAACTTATTGCGTATGTATACTTGCATCAAAGCGGGATATGTTTATATTCAGTGAACCATGATGTACTAATAGTTTGTCTGACTTGTTAGTGTTGGTAAATAATGGAAAATAATTATGACAATCTACTAAATGTTAAGGGTGGGAGAGTAACGAATGGGATCGATTTCATGCGATATATTTTCTATTATTCCCCTTTGCGCCTTGAACGTGGTTGCGAAGCAACCTTACAGTTCTGCTTTTGACAGTATATTAACGTACTTCACTCGTTCTCAGCACAATTTAAAGTTCATTCATTTGTTGCTCAAGAACTGTACAATCAACAGTCATCTCAAACTTTTTTGAATCTTATTAATAATAAATTATTCTAAATGTTGTCGATCATATTTCAACATTTCTCACAATACTTACACATTGAGCGGCAACAATTTTGTTGATTCATTACATAGTATTTTGTATACAAAAATGAGCACTAACTTTTTGTCGCTCTGATGAATGAAGTATTTGTTTTTCGTTAAATAAATTAGTTGCTGGTGATATGAAATATGGAGTACTGGCAATCAGTGGACAAAATTTTGACAAAATTTGACACTGACAAGGACTCAGCATTGGATTTTGAAGAATTCCGCGAAATGTGCATCGAACTTTTTGATCGAGAGCAGGTCGACCAAAATGAACGAATAGTTCGAGATATATTTTATGTATTCGATTTTGACAAAGATCACCGTTTAAATGAACACGAATTTAATAGGTAAGTACTCTTCATGTATTCTGTTTTGTTACATAAATTAACACGTAATCCAAATCAGATTACCGAATCGAAATGGACTATTCAAAATGGTTGTTAAGATTCGTTTTAAAAATATTCTCACAGCTGTATTTAATTAAAGTTTAACATTTAACGAGAATATATGATTTTTTAATTATAAATTTACAAAGTATCGATTTATTGTAAAACAAATTTTTATTTACTTTGTATTACAAATTTCAAGCACAAAAATATTACTTTATTTTTTAAATCTTATATATTTCAAAGTTTAATTAACTATATTTTTACTATAATGTTTTAAACATAAATTGAAATTCGAAAATAAGTCACTAAAAGAATTTTCATTACAAATTTCAACATAACGTACAAAAATTTTTTTAGAATGTAAATTTGTCAGGTACGGAAATAAATAGATGGATAAATTTTGATAAAAAATTGGCTGATTACAAAAAAAATGTTTATATTCTATTTTCATGTTTTTTATAACGAATTCCTTTATATAATCTTTCACAAACTAATAATCATTTTATTAATTATTATTAGTATAAAAAATGAATATGAATATTCATTATAAAATTTCCATCATCATTATTTTAAATATAAAGTTATAAATTTCAAAAATTAGGATATGAAATCAACTACCGAAATATTAGAGTAATGTCAAGTTTTATTTCACTAAACGTAAAAAAAGTCTCAAGGTAAAAGTATCAGTTTTCATTAATTCAAATATAGGTGGAATGTAGTAACTGATTTTATGAAAAATTCGTAAGGTTTTTGCGATAGAAAATATGGTATAAAAGAATAAAATACGTTCGAATGTATCATTTTGTGGATCATTATGCAAAGTCATATATAAGTTTATAAATATTTCTTTTATTAAAAAATCATTAGTACACGAACAAAATTACTGTTTCCTATACAAGAATTCATGTGAATAATGCAAAATCATTTATTTGTTTCTATCTCATTAATAATTACTGGGGAGAACACAGGAATTCCATGTGATATACTTAAAATTGCACAAACTGTAGTCCAATCAGAACAGTTTCAATTTTAATTATATTTGTATAATCTTTATAGTGGTCTTTCGTTAGTTTTTATATTGTTGATAAAAGTAATTTTAAAATATTATAAAATATAATTTAATTAATTTTTCACATTCATTTGTTCTACAAATTGATCATTTTGTTAAATTAATATTTATTAAACAATATCTAATTTTTTATATAACTAAGATAAATTCCTTTTGGGTACGCTGATTTCATTTCTGCAATAGTGAATTAGTATTTTTACATATAAGAAAAAAAAAATATACGCATGCGGTATCTTTTTCCTTAGTAAATTTTATAAACTACAATTTAAATCGGTGATCAAAATTCAACTCATTTACCGAAGAAAAAATCCGTAAGTGCACTTACGGTTGTTTTGTTCAAAATTTAACAGTTTGAACATACTTTACAAATTTTAGTATACTTTTAGGGGCCGTCCAAAAAAACGTTCGCAAAAAAAGTGAGAAAGAAGATATACAAAAATGAAAATTGACAAAGATAAAAACACAAGGTAAAATGCGAACGTCTTTTATGCACGACCCCTTAAGTTTTTTTTCTTTGTTTTGTATTTTCGCAATACAAAAACATTAAAATCAACACTAGGTTTGACTATTATTTTGTATTGCGTTTTGATTATTATGACAAATAAATGCATTTCTTAATTATAGATTATTATGCAAATGAAATTGCATAAAAAGTTTAAACAAAACTGTAACATTGTATTCATCAATTTTATTTCTAAGTCTTCTTTATAATTTAAACATCATAATTTCTCAAGTAAACGTCACATATAAATTTTGTAATGCTCATATTAATAAAATTTATTTAAGCAAGTTACTGAACTGAAAATATACACAGTATATATGAAGTAATAAATAACAGTTTATATTTTTTGATATGCGAGCATTCATTTCTTAAACAAAAAAGAAAATATCTTACAAAATTGTTTAACGAAGATAAAGTTATGCAATTCTATGAATATTCAAAGAATTTAATATTGATTGCTTGTACAGTAGAATTCCGAAAAAGTTGAGAACGACTATGTCGGGCACTTTCGTAAAAATTTCAGTAGTGGGAGGCGAATGGTAGGCAAAACTTCACCCCCACTACCATTTTCTGAAACTAATGCGGATGTTTTCATTGCATTTTTTGCGAATGTGAAACTTATGCAGCTTTTTTGGAATTCTACTGAATGTGCTAGTATTTTGATTACAAGTCAAATAATATATATTTTATGTCAAATTTCATATTAGTTTTCAAAAAATAAAACTTGGCTAATTTAAATAAAATCATTATAAACTGGACACAATAACATTTGAAGTGTTACAGGTGTTACATAGACTGGATTTCGACAATACTGCATCCCGTAAATGTTTTGCTTGTGGTCGATGTACAAAATGATTTTATTGACGGATCCTTAGCACTTCGAAAGTGCGGTTTAGGAGAAGATGGTGCTGAAGTTATTGATCCCATAAATAATCTTATTTCACATGAAACTGGACAAAAATTATTTATTCTCTTGATTGGCATCCACCAAACCATATCAGTTTTTATGAAAATTTGATTTTCCGTTCTTTACATACTGATTCAAAAGTAAATTCACTATCGATAAAAATTATCAATATGTTAACATATACATATCTTGTTCCATTATGATAACTTTTTTAAACTTAAATTTTGAAATTTAAATGTTATTGTATATTTATACATTTTTACAAAATCAAAAGAGAACAAGTCATTTAAACGTATAAATCATTAAAATCGATCATAATTTATAAATATTGTTTTAAAAATAAATATCTTTAATTTACTTTATTTTAATTCAGATTAAAAAAGAAGATGCAAAAATGTTTGATACAGTTATATTTGAAGAACCTCGCGTAGAACAAAAATTGTGGCCCACGCATTGTGTCATGGATTCGTGGGGTGCTCAGTTGCATAAAGACTTAAAAATAGCAGAAAATTCAGAAAAGGTAAATATAAGATCATTTAAAATAAAAAAAGTACTTAATTTTTAAACAACTTACAATTTCTTAGATATTAAAAGGTCAAAATCCAGACATGGAAGCATATTCTGCATTTTTTTATAATAATTCTATAAATTCAACTGCATTGGATGATAAATTAAAACAAATGAATGCAACGGATATTTATGTTTGTGGTTTGGCCTATGATGTTTGTATAAAAGCAACTTGTCTCGATGGCCTTCGACTAGGATATCGTCTCGCTCTCATAGAAGACTGTTGCCGAGCGGTTAATCCAAAAGAAATTGAGAATTCCAGACTTGAAATTCAAAACAATTTTGGATTAGTAACAAAAAGCAATAAAGTTTTGGACCTTAAAAATGGTAAAAAAAGGAGTCTGGTTATGGCTCAACAATTGGGTGCTTCTCTTGCAAAAAAATATAAATTAGAATAGTACAAAGCAAACATGACATTTTTACTGTCAGTATTTTAAAAATGTATTTTTTTATTAATAGATTAATTATGGCATGAACTTAAAGATATAAATATTTATTGAAAACATATTTTCTGGGTGTAAATCTTTATAATTAGAAGTTTTTGAGTATTTTTTCTTAATAATAAAATCACATTTTTATGAATTTCGTAATTTTTACAAATGGGTTTTGTTTTATGATATTTATTCTAACAAATATGGTTTTATACTTTTGTAATTATGACAAATCTTTTTGGACAATCAATTTTTTACGCAAATGAACATTTATGAAAGTTTGATAAGTATGCAAGTAAAAATACCTGTTAAATCAGATTGTTAAGAGCTTGTATAATTATTAAGAAGCAAACGAATAAAATTGTTGTTGAAATATTTACAGGCTATTTATTTCAAGATCTTAATTATTAAATACGATTCATGATATCTGGATCATTCAAGTATTATGCAACCTTTATTTGATAGCCAATATAATTTCCTATTATTCTATTCAGTAGAATATCCTGTTTATACGATGTTACGTAATACTAAAATGACCTAATATTTACATACAAATTCAAACATTAACTTACTTCACTAGAAAATTAAATAATCTAATAAATATGCAATAAATAAAAATCATAATTGTAAACTAATAAAAAAATGTGCAGTATAATGCAACGTCCTTTTATTCGTTGCTTGTGCTAAACAATTCTCGGGATGTTCGAGTTATTTTATTGGCGGATTCATCATCTTTAGAGAGTTCACAGATATATCTTTGGCGAGAACCGCAGTCTTCTCCTTTATAGGAATAAATTCGAGAAGTTGTATTAAATTCCAGTTTCAAGCACCTACATAAAATATTAACAGTTATGCATTACATGTATTTATGCATTATAAAAGAAAGCATAATTTAAATATTTAACATTAAACTGTATACCTTCCATCGCCAATGACGTTTTGTTTAGTATCTTGATGAACAGGTCTAGCGCTTCCAGCCCAAATCCATAAGAGTCCCGGATTTAATCCTCCAGTCCAAAAATTCCTTCTCTTTACCTTTTGGTTTGATTGTAAAAATTGTATAACATCCTGATTTTCCTCAACTGTTTCCAATTCAATCAAATTTCCTCCCATTCCTCGACACAAACTGGCAGAAGATTTCCAATCAAACTCTCTGGAGCTAAAGTGATAACAGCTTGGCCCAATTCGAGTGTAATTAGCTGGACATGGTTCTAATCAAAAATAAAAGAAAGAACACAATTTTATTATAATATATAGTAAGTACATTTAAATAAAAATAATTAAAATAATATACAATGATTAATTATCAAATTAAATAAATTTTAAATTGTTTATTATCATTAATGACTAACGATTAATGAGTAACAAACATGAATGGCATGTGAAATTTAATTATTTCAATAAATAGCTCTCCAATCAAAGGTAATAGTCATCGTTAGAAGCTAAATGAAACTGAAAAGGTCATCGAACATCACTCAAATTTTTCTACATCTCGACAATTTAATTCATTTGTTTATTTAATAAACTTCGGAAATACCTTTAACATCTTTTTTGCCGGAGATAACATAATATAAAAGTTCTTCTGTCCTTCTTAATCGCTTTTCAACAAAGTCTACTCTGTACACTAATTTTTCAATAGCTCCTAAAATTATTATAATTATCATAATTATTTATTAATAACTATTAAAAAAAATTGTCATGTTATATTTATTTTTTGCACAATTGAAATGATTCTTACCTAATAGATACAAATCAGTTTCGGAGACATCTCGTTTATTCATGGAAGTAATTTTTGAAGTTATTGACAGTCCAGTGTCTCCAATTTTCATGACTTTTGACATTCTTGATTTGACATTGTCACGATTTGAAATAGTCCAATTTTCTAAAATTTCACTCCATGGTCCTGGAAAGTCTGACTTTTCCAACGTTACTGAAGGATACTTTAGTGTTGTATTCAAAAACTTTGATGATCCTTATTTAAATAAAAAAATTGATTCATAACTTACTGCATATGACTGAGAAAAAAACAATGAATATGTTTTATTTAATTACTTACCTAGACCGAGTGCAATAAAAAAGATATAAATGATTTGGAAGAACGGTCTCGTTTTAGATCCCATTTTTTCTGGAAAAGAATTGGATTTTATTCTAAATTTATTTTATTAGAATAAACAAATGTTTATTAATAATAAGCAATTTTGAGCTATTAAATATTGTTTTACAGTTACAGTTTTAAAATCATCAATAAATTTAACAATTCTAATAAATAATTTTATATATGTTTACCGACTTGAATGATTTACACAAAACTGTGCAAAAATAATTAACTCTTTTAAATATGAGGTGTCGTGTTATTGGCTAAAACTTTCTCTTGGAAATTCCGACTGTCGCAAGCAGCATGATGTTAAAATACGAAGAAAGATAATAAGTAAGTAAATGCTGGTATAGTATATCAATATTAAATTTTCTTTTTTTCAACTTATCTCAAAAAAGTAAATTGTATACCCAAAATACAAAAGTTCCACGAAACTATTTTGAACATTCATAATAATTAGTGTAATTAAATTATAACAATAACATAAATATTGGTTAATAGTGTAAGCAAATTTTAATTTTCTACAAGTTTTTTGAATTGTCATTAAAGTTAAATATATTTTTTTCAACAAATAAAAAAAAAGCTCATATTCTTTTTTTATGTTAAGAAATTTAAGTATATGAAATTTCTAAATTAGATTGCATGACTTACAGGTTGAAAAACTTGTCTTTGAAGTTCCGGTAAATATCTGCTACTCATTCAAGAGCTATCAGTAAACTAAAAGGATATCCAGAAGATGATCTTGAATTTTACTGTATGGCCGTGTGGGTCACTTTCTCCCCATTTTAAACAAAGTCACTTTCTTTTACGACCATCATGTATTTCTCACATATTACGTGTACATCGTAATACCTAGCATGGCAATACTTTTTGCAATCTTTCATAATATTTTTATGGTCTATTATATCAATAAAATACTTAATTGTTAATAATACAACACTTAATAATTATGATCTTCCGAAAATTAAAATTTGCTTTTTTAAGAATTTTCATAGTGTAACGATTATTTTTAAAAACAAATAGTTTATTAAATCTCCATTGCTCATTAGAATGTTTAAATGAATGTATTCGGCAAACTTAAATTAAGCGCTTTTAAATGACTAATACATGTCACTCAGTAGCGCATGCGTTTAGGCATGTTAAAAACGTGGTTACATTGAAAGATAAATTTAAGAAGTATTTTGTAGTGCTATAATCAATCAGTTATTTTTATATAACAAACATAAGTTATGTTTGTTAATACAGTTTGATGGATCATTTATTTTTCTATTATCAATATTTATTTTAAATTAAAAATGTTGCCTGCAAATCGTTGTGTGTCACGATTATTACGAAGAAATCCTCTTCTTTCTGCAATTTCAATAAAGTAAGTTAACAGTTGTTTAAACAAATTATTCAATATTTATTTTGAATATTTTAACTTTATTTTATTACAATTTTTATGTCTTAAAATGTTTCTTCAAAGTCAAAGTAATTTAAATAATTTTGTTAAAAATAATAACATAACCTAAAAACTGTTTTAAATAATGATAATAAATACATCTAAACGTTTAAAAACATATAAAATTATCATTATCTTGATGGGAAATGTTAATATGTTTTTAAAAAATGTTTAAGTATTTTTAAAAAAATTCACAAAAATAAGGAGTTATTTCTTATGCTCCAAATTATCATAATTAAGTTTATTATTACTTCTAATTCAGAAATTAAACTTTATTATTTTTTTCTCAACTTTGGCTCCAATATTATTTCTGCTGTTCAAATAAACAAGGTGGTAATTATCAAATTACAGTACTTTCAAAAAAACTGTAAGTCTGAAAATAATATATATGGGTTAAATTGAGTATAATATCCCATTCCTTATGCCGAAAGAAGACAAAATTCAAAATATTAACTCATAACACAATAAATTACGGCCATGAGGACTTAAACGTTTTTCAGTGATTTTAGAGTAATTATGAGCATACTTATGGTAAATTTGAAATTTCAAATGCTTTATGGATAAAAATTAAGTTATATTCTTATTACTCTGATAGAAAATCTTCTGGGCGATCAGAAAATGCACTACTTTTTGAGAAGACCGAACCTGTTAAGGTGATATGTCAATCGTTTTATATTATCTTTCTCACTTTTATGAAAACTCCAATCGCTCTGTCTCTCTCGCACTTATTGGATTCAAGTCGACTGATCGACACCTTAAAAACGCGGTTTATCGTACAATTAAACAAAATTAATTTCACCAGTTAAGTACTTTTTAAAATATATTTGTATCAGCTTAAAATCTTCTTTTCTAACTCCTCTTCAAAACCTTTATCATTTTATTTTGGGCATACAATGCTAAATTATGTTATAATTAATCTAAATAAAATAGTTCATTTGATTTATCCATTTTTTCAACATTATATTACTATTTTTCCTATTATATTATTACTATTTGTATTAAGTGTCATTTTTTAACAAACTTCGTTTTTTTTATTCATCTCAATTGATACTTCATAAATGCAAAATCAAAATAAAACTTTTTCTTTAATGCAATGATTTCATTCATCGCCAAATAATACAAAATTAAAGCTTATTTTCGAAAGTGGAGCTAAAAGTTGATTTTTGTTCATAAAATATTAATCAAATAATTTTAAAAATCAAAGTATTTTAACTAGTGAAATTAGTTTTGTTTAATTGTGGGATAAACCGCCATTTTAACAAGTTCGATCTTCTGATAAGTTGTTTTTAAGTGCAATTTAATAATAAGAATACAACTGAATTTTTATCCATAAAGCATTTGACATTTCGAATGTTCCATAAGTATGCTCATAATTACTCTTAAATCAATGAAAAACGTGTAAGTCCTCATGGCCGTAATTTATTGTGTTATGAGTTAATATTTTGAATTTTGCCTTCTTTCGGCATAAGGAATGAGATATTATACTCAATTTGAGAATTAAAAATGGGTTTGTAAAATGTCTAACTGAGTTCATGTGGAATTATCCATATATATTTTTACCCATTTAATAAAATATAAATTTCGGTTTTTCTTTTTTAAAAGTATAATAATTTTGATTTTGAAATATTTTGTGTAATTGTGATATCAAATGTTAATAATAAAATTTTAATCCATTTTCAGGAAACTAGAATTTAGTGTTGGGTCGATAAGTTTAAAAAATAAAAAAGATAATTCGTCAAATTTATTTAAACCAGTACCAATTAAGTATAATCCGGATGACATTAATATAGGAGAAGAATTGACTGGAGTACTTTCTAAATCAGATTTGCTAAATTTACTTAGTAAATTTTCAGTGAAGCCAGAAATTCATAAAGTAGCTCTTGAAAATGGACTTAATGGTGAACTGTTATTAAATTTAATTTACCATCTTTTATAAATATATACAAGAAAATCATACATTTGTCAAATGAACGAATTTTTTGTAGATAATTTGTTTAAAGAAGCGTTGATTGGTTTTCGAAGATATTGTATAGAGGCACCAACGTTACCTGTTGATCTTCACGTAGTTTTAAGTGACATTCTTCAAGGACATGGAAACATCGTAGACATTTTTCCATATTTTTTACGACATGCAAAACAAATGTTTCCTCACATTGACTGCTTAGATGATCTTAAACATATTGGTGATTTACGATTACCAGCTAATTGGTAAGATCTTGTATTTTTATCAATGATAATTTTTCTTTCGCACAAACAATATACATTAATTTTTCTTTAGGTATCCTGAAGCTAGAGCAATGACAAGAAAAATTGTATTTCATGCGGGACCAACGAATAGTGGAAAAACGTACCATGCTTTGGAACGTTTTATGAATTCTAAGTCTGGCATATATTGTGGTCCTTTAAAATTACTTGCAGTAGAAGTTTTTCGAAAAAGTAATGATGCGGTGAGTATTAATTTCATTTCTTAATTTTAATAAAACGAATAAATTTTAAAAACATTAAGATAATTGGTTATTAAACAATAATATAAATTGATTTTAGGGGACACCTTGTGACTTAATTACAGGAGAAGAACGAAATTATGCAAAAAATGAAGATAGTCCCGCTGATCATATTGCATGTACAGTTGAAATGGTTAATCTTAGCAGAAAATGTAATTAAACAAACTTTAACATATGATATATTTTTATTTCTTGATAAAATATCTAGTTATTAACCATTTATATTATTGCAGTTGATGTTGCTGTGATAGACGAAGTTCAAATGATAAATGATTTTCAAAGAGGTTGGGCATGGACCAGAGCTCTCCTTGGAATTAATGCCGAAGAAGTACATTTATGTGGTGAAAGTGGAGCAATAGATTTTCTGCATTCTTTGTTTGCCACAATGGGTGAAATTGTAGAAATTCGAAGATATAACCGTCTCACAGAGCTTATCATTGAAAATTCAGCACTTGGCCATTTAAGTAAAGTGCAAAAAGGAGACTGCATAGTTTGCTTTAACAAAAATGATATATACACTGTATCAAGGTTATTAGAGGAGCGTGGCACAGAAGTGGCTGTAATTTATGGAAGTCTTCCACCTGGAACTAAACTTGCACAAGCGGCCAAATTTAATGATCCGAATCATTCTTGTAAAGTTATGGTAGCAACAGATGCTATTGGCATGGGACTCAATTTGTAATTATTTTTTCATATGTTTATTAATCACACTCTTCAGATAAATGAGTAAACAAAATATGGGGGTAAACTACTTTAAGGTAAATCTACAGAAAGAGGTCCTTACGCTGAAATTAACCACAAACAAATTTGACACTCGGTCTTACATTTCGAGATAACTGTCAAAACATTTAAAAACGTTAATTTTTTGACAGATAGGTTTACCCTTAAATTTTCTGTTTTTTTCAAAAAAACAAAAAAAAAGAAACAAAAAAACTTCGACTGTCTTTTGCTCTAAACGGAGTTTGGGAAACAGGGTCTCCCAGAAAATATGAGCGAGCGCCACTTAATATTATTTAATTGTTTTTTACAATAAATATTGTTTTAAATAAAAAAATGTGTTCAAAAGACCTAAAAACATAGAAAAAGTTATTTTTAGAGAAAAACCTCTTTCTACAGGTTTACCCTACTTTAATAAGGCTGCTAAGTTATTTTTAATTTTTCAGACATATTCGAAGAATAATTTTTTATTCGTTAATTAAACCTACAATTAATAAAAATGGTGAAAAAGAAATGAATCTATTGTCAATTTCATCTGCTTTACAAATTGCTGGACGAGCAGGACGTTTTAAAACGCAGTGGGAAACGGTATAATTATTATTTTAATTAGTTATATATTTTTAAATTTTAAAAACTATAATAAATAAAGTTTAAAATTTGTTTAAACTTAATATAATTATGATTAATTTTATAGGGTTATGTAACAACATTTAAACCTGATGATCTTGAAACTCTGCAAGGTTTGCTCAAAAAGAATCCTGATTCTATCACTGGAGCTGGTCTCTATCCAACTGCAGAACAAATTGAACTTTACGCTTATCATTTACCAAACGCCACTTTATCAAATTTAATGGTACCCTTATTTTTAATTGAATTTAATTGTGCCTTCATACATAATTCAATTACAAAATATAACATTTTGTTTTGTATTCTGTTTTAGGATATATTTATTGAGTTAAGTACAGTAGACGATTCACTATATTTTATGTGTAATATAGAAGATTTTAAATTCCTAGCTGACACAATACAACATGTTGTATTACCTCTCAAAGTTCGGTATGTTTTTTGTTGCGCCCCTATCAACCGAAAACTACCATTCGTATGTACGATGTTCCTCAAGGTGAGAAACTATAATTTTATTATTGCACCTAATTTTTTAAAATTTGTTTTTTTTTTTACTGTTTCAAACAAAATGTTTTTTTACAGTTTGCTCGTCAGTATAGTAAAGGTGAACCAATAACTTTCAACTGGTTGTGTCAACAAATTGGGCTGTCTTTAAGACCACCAAGAACTTTGTTAGATCTTGTACATTTGGAATCAGTGTTTGATGTTTTAGACATTTATCTTTGGTTAAGGTAAATATTAATTACATAAAATGTTATCTAAAAAATAACATTAACTTTACTTCATAATGTTTAAATATTATAATGATATTTTAAATGAAAATGCCTTTTTTCAGTTATCGATTTCCAGACATGTTTCCTGAACAACACATAGTTAAAGATATGCAAAAAGAATTAGATCAAGTAATTCAATTAGGAATCATTCGACTGACGCAATTAATTAGAAACAATGATACAGCTGCTGCTTCTGCAATGGATGATGGTTTTGTTATGAATGCACGTAGAAATCCTCAAATAAGTAAGAAGTTAAATATATTTATATAAGTAAAAATGTATATAATTTACTTATGATAAATGCATTTTTATTTTTTACAGCAAATTATGGCAAAGGCAGTTTAACTGAAAAACTTTTGCAAAATGGTTTACTAACACCTAATCTTCTCGAAGAATTACAGAAAGAATGGTCCCAGGTAATCTTGTAGAAATTGGAAATGAAAAAATTGTATATTAAACTTTACAAAATATTTATTTTCATTATCAAGTTATAAACAATAGTATAAAAGTAAATTAAATGCTAATAAATTGTACTTTTTTTTAGCAAAAACCATCTAGTGAAATCTACAAACGAGATGATCAAAGGCCACAAGAACAAAGAAATAGTAGACGTTATCCGAAAAAGCCGAGAGATAAATAATGTAAATAACTATTATTCACGTGACAATATTATTTATGTACATAATCATTAAGATACATTTCTCTTTACAGTTTAAAACATTGCATTTTTACTGATTTTTTCTAGTCCATTTTTAGTTTGACTTTTATGTTGACTCGGATTTTACTTCAACTTCTTTTTCATTTGGTTGAAAAGGCTCAATGCTACGTTGGAAGTAATTGTAAAAACGAGGCTCAGTTTTTATACGATGAAGATAACGTTGGATAGTGAACAAAGGTGGCAAAGATAAATAATTATTCAACAACATATATCTGAAAAAAATAAAATTTTCTATTATTAATAAAATTTAAATAATTTTACTATAAAAAGTTAAGCGATATTATTTTTTATCGAATACCTGTACATGCGAGGTGATTCTATGTATAACAAAACACACAGAAATATCCACGTTTTTGAAAATTTAATACTTTTCTGTCCATCCAATTCTGTGCTTGTTTTTAGGCATTCTTTCATCATAATTTTTTGAATTTTTGGAATGTTAAGAGTATCTATGGCAGCCATTAAATTATTTTTATTCGATGATGGATTTAATTCAAATTCAGTTCTGTTATCATTTAAATTTGAATTTAAAGTTGGATCTAATTTAATCTTAACTGAAGTGTTAATTGTTTTAACTAAAGAATTACACAGGGAACACGTTGCTTCGTCATTATCCATTAAAATTGGACATTCTAAATGTCTCCACTTGGTACCTTCTCTTGAAGCAATCGAAGATAAATTTTGATTTAACTCAAATAAGTCCTCATTAATAGCTGGAAAATATTCACATTTAAAATAATTTTTTTTGTATTATAAATAATTATATTTTATATGTCTCATTATAACAATTCTTATAATCATTTGTACCTTCACAAATGCGCCTTTGATCAAATTCCTCAATAACATCTTCAATATCTGCTAAAGTTCGAATACGAGAGTCTCTCCCTTCTCGAATTAAATGATGCTCAAAAGGATCAATTTCTGTGTTCGAGGTTGCAAAGTGAAGTATCATATCACTTTTGAGATAAACTTGCTTTTCTACAAATGGAATCGAACTATTTGTTGTACTAGTTAAGGAATACATTACAGTGCTCTCGTGTCCTTTTGGTATTACATTTGCTGTCCAGCCTTTGGGAAGACTAATTTCTGTACAAACTTCAAGCAAATCTTCGAATAACATTTGCTCTACTTGGGACTCCTCCACGGCAATCGTCTCAATGATTTGTTCGCCGTCACTCCTAACGTCGTCCAGTATACTAGTTTCCCAAACTTCTATTGTTTGCTGGTCAGGAGCTGAATTAAGAATCTCACTGTACAAATAGAACAGAAACATTTAAGTAACATAATTTTTTTGAAATATCTAATTTTGGTAATAATTCAAAAACATATCTTACTTTGATAAATAAATATGATCTTCGACAATCACCTTGTCGTTTTCCACTTCTTCTAATCCATCACAAACTTCATCTTTTATGATTTTCATTGTTTTCTTTAAATTTTCATTATCATGATCATTGTCGTCGATTTTGTTTTGCAATGACTTCTTCTTTTGTTCAGTTCTTAAAATGTAATCACGCACTGCGCCATCATAATCTCCTGATTCATCGTGTATCAAAATGCCAACGTCTTCTCTAGGTATTATAAACGTTTCTTCCTGCAATTGTGTTTGTTCTTGTCTTATTTCTTCGGATACATCAGAGTTATCCAAGTAATTGTCATCATTTGTTAAAAAAATTTCGAACTTGTCGTCAGTATTTTTTTCTTTTTCTTTGACTCTACATTTCTTTTTACCTTGAGAATATGAAAGTTCATAGCGCATGTTCAACTTATTTTCTTCATTTTTCTCACTACTAATTTGAGAAAGTGATGAATCATTACGATTCACTTTTAATTCAAACGTATCATCTTCTGCATCGTTATCCACATTTTGAATGTTATTTTGAAACTCAATACCGATTATTGGCACTGCACTGGGTTTTAGTCGACATTTTTTATATTTTATCTGAAAAATTAAAAAAAAGACTGACAATTAATATTATTCTTTGTAATTTGTTTGTTTTTTTTTCATAATAGACCATTTTTTCAAAAGTTTTATATTTATAATAACAATATTAAAAGGTTACCGTAATAACATGGGGTGGTTGGCCGCTAACCCAGTGGGTAATAATATCTTCTTGATGAAAATGTTTGCTACAAATAAATGTATCATCTGTAACGTCCATAGACAAAGCATCTTCCCAACATTTTCTCATCACAGGATCTTTCGGAGCAGAAAAAAAGCTATATACATTTCTATAATTTGATTCCTTGCACAGTGCACATTTTCGAGTCATTTTACAAATTTCAAAATTTCCACTGACATTCAATTTTTTGTATAAATTTTTCTTTCAGTTTTTGTTTATTATTATTATTTAGCAAACTATTAACTTCATGCAGACTTGATGTTTGTCCACTTTGTAGGTTAAGTTTCTTTCCACGGTATTGTTATTGTAATATTTTTCAGCTTTTTTTTTTGTTGATTAATTTTAGTTTGAGCGATTAAAAATAATTTAACTTAACTTAATACTTTGTTCATAAAATAATTGTGCGGAATAAACAAACTTATATTCGTTTTATCTCAATTTACTTAATTTGCATATTTGCATCAAGTCGGTACACATGCGCATTGGTCTTTCGGAATTTAAAGTGAACAGTGAATTTATGAATGTAAATAGCAGAGCGATTGTAGATGTCGTTGCACAAGATCATAAAAAACTCTGGAGACGAAGTGTTGTCTGAATTGAGTCAAATAAAAGGTTAGGTTTTATTTATTTTATTCTGGAGCTATTGAAACATATATTTACTCAATTACAAGATATTTAATAAATTATACATTTTCTTAACTTAAAGAAATGTTTATTAAATTTTAAATATACCATTAATTATGACAGAAATTAATTAGTATTTAAAAGTTGTTTTTTTCAAAAAAATTTTGACATAGAAATTATTATTACATTATTTTGTATTTACTCCAAAATGTACACTACAAAATAAATAAAATTTTGGAATCAGTTTTTATATTATTACATGTTTTTATATTTTTTTCAGATGTCACTTGTAAGAAGCTTAATTACTTCAGCACTACGTCCTTGGATTCCTCAGGTAACTAGTGTTCGACATAGATATCATGAATCGAAAATGAAAAAAGGACCTCTTGTAAGACGTATGGGTTATTATGAAGACATTAACCATAGAGGAACATTAGCGCACACGGGTCCAGGAGAACGTATTAAGGAAATGAAAATATATAGACCTAGCGATGCTTGGGAAGAAAAAAAAGCTCTTTTTGGTCAAAACGACTATATTGATATTTTGGGAACTGAAAATATTCACCCCACTACTATTATGTACAATGTTCCTATTTGGTTGAGAGGTATTGCTGGCAATGAATATCAAATATTGTTGAGAAAACGAAAAATTTGGGGAAAAGGTAATTCTCATTTTTACATATTAAAAATGTCATTATAGATTAGGCATACATAACAATATTTTTCAACATCTATATTTATTTATTTATCATCTTTTAGGTATTTATCCTATCGCCAGACCAACCAAATGGATGCTTATGGAAAAGAGAATTAAATGGCTGAATAAATATCTCAACAGAAAAACAAAAACAACTCGTTCTAATAAATAATTTTGTATTAATTCAATAAATTGATTACATTTTATTTATATGAATATTTTTAGTCTTATAAGTGATATATTATACATTGATAGAAGTATACAAACATTAATAAATAAATAACTTGGAGTTTGTGTTTGATTTGTATAATAAGAATAATTGCAACTTTATACGATTGATACAAGAAAAAAACTAATTTTATTTTAAAAATTTTGTAAAATTACATTTGCAATTAATTGTTAAATAAATAAGGTATAAGCAAAATTGAAATTAAAATACGGCTGAGATCAGGCTGATGTATTTCATACAAGATTTTAAAATTAATTTTGTAAATACAAAATATGGCAAAATAAAAATGTAAAGATGAGCAAATACTCGGGCGGTAGCAGTAACAATAAATCTTATGCATAACAGTTAAAAAATAAAAGTGACTTATTTTTATTAACTTAGAAATAAGTAGTTAATGATATAAAAATCATTAACATCACTTTCATTTTTATTAGAAATAAATTTAACAATTTAGATTGTTAAACAGCGCACAATTATAAATATTACAATATAATTATTACGTCATTCATACAAATTGAAAGTCCATAACATAACATAATAATTTATTGGCAGTTAATATTTTAAATAAAATTTTACATTCATATATTTATCTTATTTAGGTTAATATTTCAATTATGTTACTTACAAATAAAACATAAGCCGTAAAAAATTTAGATATCCAAAAATTGTGATAAATATTGTATGAACTTGAAATGTACATTTCTATAAAACTTATTTCTAATCGCTCTAATTAATTTCATTCAATTCTTCTTAAAAATGAAACATGAAAATATTCGAATTAAAAAACACGATAGCATTGAAAAATATTTTTGTTAACTCGAAAATACCATACTGGAAAAAAAATTTTTTTTTTCTTTGTTAAATACTAATTTAAAACGAAGTCATCTTCAAACAATAAAACATTAAGTATCAATTATTAATTTGATGATTTTAAATACAAAAGCACTTGAAAACATTTTTAAGCAATGTTTTAAATGCGTTTGTATTAATCACATTCAGTGGTTAATTGAACTATTTTTAAAAACCATCTTAATAAATAATCACACACTGAATACTATTTTGCATGGTAAAATTGTTTTGGGAATTTACACTGCTTATTAATGAGTTCATCAATGATTGAATAAATTGTGATTTTATAACTTAAAAGTCCGTATTAGCAACGGTTAATAATGATACTTTGTGGTAAAAGAGACACAGATTGTTATAGCTTGTAATAAGTCTTGAGATCAAAGAGTAAAATAAATTGTGTTTCACATTTTTCATACACTTATAACTCGACTTATAACTTTCACTTATTGAAGTAAG
>JABFPM010001195.1:0-21837 GCA_022817325.1 Idris sp. 1 HC-2018 | reverse complement strand
TGTGCCAAGAAAAGTTCTTTCAAATATGCCTGCTTACGATGTTGACGGTAATGAAAATAAAATAGTTGTAGCTCCTATTAAATAATTTTGTTCAAATAAAGAAATTTTTTTGGACAGTTAAAAATTTTAAATATTTAATTAACTCTTTGTTTTTATATTTCAGTTGATGGTTTGATTAAATCTGCAAAATCTGTTGAAGAATTGGGTATGTAAATGGTTTAAATGAAATAGTACATATTCGTAGATGTTGATCAATTGTTAAATCAAGATATATATAAAAAAAAAAATTTATTTTTTATTGGTTATTAGTTAATTTAAAAAATAGGGCATCGTATGAATTATGTGTAATATAAAAAAAACGATACAGGAACAGAGAGATGATGAAATTGATTTGATATAGATCTGACATATTTTATGAATAATGTTATTAACAATTTAAATTTTTTCAGGTGTCATAGTAAAAGCATTGACAGATGGTTTAGCATTTTTCTTCGCAGCAAAATTTGCACGTTTACAACGTAGCATAACGGCCGATTTCAATCAAATGAGTGAACTTATTTTGTCAAGAATTGGTAATGTATTACCAGAAAGTGACAGAAAATCAACTGTGCAGTTAAAAGAAGCTTTGAAAGTTCAATTGCCAATTAACCACTTGCCATTTTTTTACAATTTAATGAATCGCTACTTACAAACAATGACATAAAAACAAATTTTGTAAGTATACAGATTATTTAATTTCAAATGATTTTTTCAAAAACAAATATTTAACAGAATTCTGAACAAAAATTATCAAATTCCCTGAACAATTTATTCTTATATAAAGACCATTCCATGCACATGTTTTTAAGTTATTCTAATTGTACACTCAAAATTAAGATAAAAATATCTCCTTTTTCGTTTGTAATGGCACATAGTAAAACTATTATTACTTCAAAAATTAATACTCACTTTAAGATTCAATAACAAAAGAAGTTGTTTTTTGTGATTTACTGTGGACTGATAAGTAAATTCGAAATATTATTAAGAAATTGTTGTAATTAGTACTTAAAAAAAAAAAAAAATTGATTGTGTGGAATTTGTGCAAAGTGCTAATTTGTTTAAGAATCGAGACAAATTATTATCAGGTCTACTCAATAAAAAATAATTAATAATATAATATTAAAGAGAATTTAGTATACGATTCGATTATTAATTTTTGTTGTTGTGAATTGAGATAAAAACGCAAAAAGAGTAAATTAAAATGTAAACTGAAAGAAATGTGGTTTTGAATGCTTTATTTTATAATAAATAACGTAAATCTTACTTAATTTGAAAATTATTAAAATAAATGTAAAAAATATTTTAAGAAACAAGCTACAACCTTTACTGGAAAACATTAAATTGTAAAAGAAAGTTACTAAAAGGAATTCTTTTTGAATCATTTAAGGTCTTCATCAATTTCTCTTATACGGTTTTACAAAATTTCCCTAAACTTGCCTATGATTTCGATATTAACTGTCTTCTAAAGTAATGGACAAATGTAAACCAAAATTATTTTTTTTTTAATTAACAATTCTTTTAGACAACTTGCAAAAAAAATTTTATTTTATAAACATCTGAAAACTCAATTTTTATATATATAGAATTACACGTAAAACCGTTAGGTACTTTTCCCGACATGTTATCATTATAATTACTAATTAAAATATTTAAAATAATAAAAACTTTTGCATCTCGTATAAGACTAATTTAGATAGGAAGGTTTAACTTTTAAAAAATGTATTCATTACTTTTGACAAATAACAACAGTATCCATGCTTTTTAAACAATAAAAGATAAAATAAATAAGCTAAAGTTAAACTGAACAACTTCACATTAAAATAACTGAACATGTATAAATTTTTTAATAATTTGGAGAAATAATGGTTTTCATGTGATATCATTACAAATAAACAGAAAAATTTTAGATTTTCATATGCAGAATATCCCATTTAAAACCAGGCATGGGAACGTTACTCGAAATTGGTAACGCGTTACCGTTACCGTTACTGTCATTAAAACATGTAACGCGTTACGTTACTCGTTACCAATAAAATTTAAATAACGCGTTACCATTACTTATATTTGAAAAGTAACGACGTTACTTTACCGTTACATTTTTAAAAAAAATAATAATTTTGATCCATTATTATGTATATTTTTCTTTTTGCAGCGTACATAAAACATTGTTTTTTATTGTTGCCTAAGTCTTATAAATTATTTATTTTATAATTTATAATTTTTTATATTTATAATAAATATAAAAAAACATATATAATATATATATAAATAATTATTAATATTCTGTATTCATTTTTAATAGCACTTTTTCTTCAATCAAACTATCTGACATTCTACCCATTTTGTCATTGAAAACGAGTCCTCCTACACTGAACAAACGTTCGCACGGAGCACTACTTGGCAACGGCGTATTTAATTTTATGAACAGATCCTTAATATTTGGAAATTGCTTTAACATAACTACATCGGAAATGCTTGAACTTAGGTAGCAAGCAAGCTCGTTGTACTCTTCGTCATGTTCTACATGATCGAAAGTGAAAAAATCATCTGAGTCAGTGTGATTTTGAATATTTTCATTATCATTTTGAGTCAAATGATTATTTTCCAAAAGCTCTTTCAAAGCTCGTTCGCAGTTAAATCGATTATTTACACTTAGCCAGTTTAATTTGAATCGAGGATGAAGTGCGCTTGCTAATAGAAAATCCTGATTTTTAAAAAGGTCGTCAAATCTGCAATAGAAATTATATTTCAAAAGATAAAAATGAAAACATTAATACAGTAAAGTGTTTTTCGCTCAACTAAACATTAATACATCGCCACCTTTTTCTGTATCCAGATTTGATGGCCAACACAAGTGGTTGGCAAAAAGTATAATTTTTCTTTTCAAAATCATCAATGTTTTTTTTCAACATTGAGAGTACAGGCAACAAGTATCCCATGTACATTCCGTTTTCACCTTGCAATTTGTCCAGACTCTGAGCCAATGGTTTCATTATCTATAACAAAAATAAATTAAATAAGAAGTCAAATATATGAAAAAATTATGAACACTAACTAAAGCACAGGTTAGTGACTAACCTCACAATACTCTGCTATAAAAATACATTCCTGTGATACCAATCGGGGTAAATTGCAAAAGTCAAAGATTTCATGTACTTTTTCTTTATTTTGGATATATAAATTGTTTATTTGCTCCATTGCATCATAAGTAGAATTCCATCTAAAACAATGAAACAAATAATAAATTATTATTAAGTTTTTTCTTATAATTTTTCAAATAACAATAATCTATTTACTAAAATCTAAACTATTCTAAACCAAAATACCTTGTTTTAACTGGAGTTCTCAAATAAACTTTAAGTTCGTCTTTGATATAATCAGCAACAAGAGTTGATTGGTTTTGTTTAGCCCATAGTCTGGTCATCTTAGCAAAGGTTGATCGGAATATAGTCTTGTACTTCGAGTTTTCTAGTGCTGGTTTTGTATCTTCAGTAGCAAGAAGATTGAGAGTGTGACTGGTGCATCGGTGTTGAGGGGGCAATACCACATCGTTATTTAAATCCTCAATTTCTGCCTCGAAAATCTCAGCATAACTTATGATCTCGGTGTCATCTTCTTCATTAATCATCGTATCCTGATCATCTTCAGAATATATTCTAAAAATATTTGAAATACAGTTCTTAACAAATTATTTTTTAATTATATCATTTAAAAATATTATTACTCACCTGAAGGCTTTAGCAAAATTAGACGCGTTATCCGTAACAGTGCAAACTACTTTATTCTGTATATGGTATAGCTTGTGAATGTCATTTATAGCTTTTGCTATATTATCATATGTGTGCCTTCCAAAAATTCGTTTGCACGCTAGACCTGCAGATTTTCTTTCTAAAGTATCCGGATCCAACCAATGACCAGTCATGCCAATAAAAGATCTAATAAATGTTATAAAATTTGTTATTTAAAACAAATTTTTAAAGGATTAATTTCTCTGTTTTAGAAATATAAAATAAAAAAAAAACCTTTTTCCTTTGCTCCATAAATCTGTCGTAGTACAAACGTACTTTATTTTAGATAATGTGGCTGTCAATTTCGTAAGCATGTGTTGGTGCGTTGATACAATTTTTGATCGAAGAGTTTTTCTGCACATTATAGATACTGATGATGGTAATCCAAGAGTCGCAAATTTCTTGAATGAAGATTTTTCAACAAGACTCAATGGTAAATTTTCTTGGATAATCAGATCTATCAGTAGTTTGTCCACAACAGGTTGCGTTATAAACAAAGCCCTTTGACTGGAACGAATTGTAAAATTGTCCATAGATTTATGTTTAGAAGAAGAATTGTGGTCCTTTTGCGTTTTTGCTTTATCTATTTCAGGCCACTGATCACGATGTCTAGCCTATGTATTATAAAACTTAAAAAATCTCAAATGCAAATAAGTTAATAAATTCTTATTTATAAGAATACAAATTTATTTTTCATCCTTCTAAAATTCATTAATAAATGTATAAATATACATGTTGAATTCATTATGAATTCGAATTTCATTATCAGGTAAAAATATGATTTGTTTTTTTCACGATTTTATTTCGTAAACATGCTTAATTTTGTAAAAGTTATTAAAATATGTTTTATTAGATTAATTATCAAGTATTAATTCAATAGAAAATTTAATACTTACCAGAACATGCTTTTTTAAATTTGATGAACTATTTTCATATGCATTAATGTTATTTTCAGTCGGGCACAATAAACATAAAAACTTAACAGTTTTTCCTTTTTTTTCTTTAATTTTGAAAACTTGTTCAAAATGTGGCCATGGATTTTTTAATTCCACGTCGTTTCCCATATTGGTTAATTTTAAATTGAAAATAATTTATCTAAGAAAATAACCGATCATATCTTTTCACTTCGAAGTTAAACACAGACTAGCCGACAGATTCATTAGCCAACAAACATTGATGAGACAGTATTTACATTATTCAATTATTTTGATTTCATAAAAGATATTTTTGTTAAAATCTTGGCGTAAATTGTACTTAAAATTTAAATTTTAAATTTAAAATTTAATGTGCAATTTTATTAATTTATTTAAAAAAAAGAATAATAAAAAAAAATAAAAAAAAGAAAAAAGTAACGAATTGTCGTTATTTTGATCGTTACCCTAAAATTTGTAACGTCGTTACTATTTCGTTACATGCATAAAAAATATAACGCGTTACAACGTCGTTACACAAAATTTGTAGCGCGTTACTGTAACGCGTTACATGTAACGCGTTACTTCCCATGTCTGATAAAAACTAATTACAAAATAACAAAATCTTTGAGCTTCAGCTATCTGGTTGATGTAGATTACTACCTCAAACCGAAAAAAACCATTGAAGATTTGCATCAGGTATATCTTCTGCAATCTTTAATATGTTGAGATCCCGAATAATCCCAGAGATCTGCCATTTCAAAAGCAAAATTGTCATCTAAATAATTATTAGTAGGTCTCAATAGTTCGTAATAGCAAAAATGTCTATTATTGTAAATCAACATTTAAAAATACATTTAATAATAACATTGAACAACATATGATATTTAATTTTAAGAAAAGGCATTAAATTTATTAGTAAAGTGCTTAGCAATTGACCCTGAGCAAGATTAAACTCCAATAGTCCTTGAAATGGACGAGATTTTTCACGCTACTCTGCAAATCAATATTTAAAGACATGAGAATTTTACGATATTGAGTTCATTGTGATAAAGTGCAATCTCCTGTTATTGAAACTAAGTCACATTCTGACCACTGTATAGTTTAAACTGAATTTAATTATTATACAATAATAATTTTTACTGGACGAAATTGGATTTTTTCTCAATTGAGAATCGTATATATACTGTATTCATATCTAACTATACTGTACATAAATCTTTTGTATTGATCAGTTTTCTTTTGTGATATTGCAAAATTTTTTAGCGGATTTATTAAGAAATATTATTATGATATTTGCGCTTGCATGCTTTTAAATTATTAATTAAAATTTCACAACATAATATTGGTTTTTAAAATTTCATATTGAAAATGCAATATTTTATTTTATCGTTGCTTCGTTATCCAATGCGAACTTTAGTAACATCTATTTATTTATTCTGTAATTCTTCATTTATTATAATATCAATGTAAATTTTTAAATTTACATCTATTAACAGTTTGATTAAGATATTTATGAAGTTTCTTATGTAATTGTATTTTGCTTAATCTTAACTAATAAAATAAAATAGATATAATAGTAATTTCTCTGCAAGATGAAAAATTATTCTTTCTAATATAAAGATTCTTTTGAAATAACTATAATTGACTTATAATTATGAATAGGAGTAGGTTGTCAGAAGTTATATAACTAAATAATATAAATGAATGTATAACATTTAATAAAAAAAACTCAGGAACCTTTGAACAGGGGAAAAAAAATGAACAATCAATTTTTAAAAAGTTGCCTTTCAATTTTAAGAGAACGATTCTCGCATCGAGGAAATGTCCTCAAATGTTTAACGACTCAATGCATACCGTCTGGCCATTGAAATTATAAGAAAATATATTTTCGCAATAATTTTTAGGGTAAATTTGTGAGTATAATTTTTTTTGAGTAAAAACTTAGGTAAAACTTCAAATGTTACATTTTGAAATTAAATTCTTAATTTTTTTGCAACTTTAAATGATTTATGTGTGACAGGATTTCAATAGATTTTGATACATGACATCTCAAAGTAACGAATAAACCTTCCTCTACAAAAATGTAAGATACTTATTTTTGATTTTGTATTTCTTTTCAAAATTATTATACCCAAGCAGAAATGGCAGACATTTTGCCGACTTTACAATTGTTACAACGTCAAGACGACGTTGTCGCTGAACGTTTATTCAATGTAGGATATTTTGTTTTGCCAACATTGGTTTGACCTTGTCAAAAGACATCGAAGACCGACGTTGTGCCAACATCGGATCATTTACATTGCCTACTGTGTTTCGAATGTGTTGAAAAATGTCGACGACTGACGTTGTGCTAATTTTAAATTTTAAATTTTTCTAACGTTATTTCAATTTGGAGAAACGATTTCGACAATCAACGTTGTATGAACGCCTTCATACCAGCATGCACAACAATAAATGTATTGCCTCAATTTTAATTATAAATATTAGTAATAGTTTTTATTACTAAATTTTAATTATTTTATTACATTATCATTAAAATATTAAATTATTTTGAAATAATTAAATCCATTTAAATAGATAAACCAGATTTATAGTACAGTATAGGATTTCAACTTGCTGTTCACGTTTGAATGAATATTTAAAATATTTGTAAAAGAAAATAGGAAAATTATAAAATAAATCAATTTTTTAAAAATAAATATTTATTTTTGTGTCAATACTTCTATACTGTATTCAAAATTATTTATTTAGTACATCATTGATCAAACTGAAAGTTAATTCTAATATTTTTAATTAACAATAATATATAATGATGATTTGTTCAAACCTGATCAGTTTTTATTTTATTTTCTATTTGTATCATATTTATTTAATTTATTTAAAAATGCATAATTAAAATTAATATAATGATCAGAGATCTACGACAACTGTCAGTATGTAGATCAGTTGTTCAGTATAGGCATTTCATGTCCTTCGAAGTTGACATACATTGTGCGTTGAATAGTCCAGTTATCGTTAGCATACGACGTATAGTCAACGTTGGCATACGATGTCCATTCAACGTTAGCATACGACATAGATTTACCGTTGGCATACGAGGTATAGTCAGCGTTGGCATGCAATGTCCAGTCAACGTCGGTATACAACGTTGGTCTAGTGTTACATTTCGACCTTGATTCAACGTAAAAACGACGTTGTTGTATAACGTCGGCCTGACGTCGTTCCGCCGTTGATACGACTGTATTTTTCTACTTGGGTAGTTTTAAATCGAGAAAACAGATATATAGACTTAAATCTGATAGTTTTTTTTTCTATAGATTCAAAGTGTAAATGATCAACATTTGAAAAAAAAAAAACAAAAAAAAAGTAAAAAATCTGTTTTACAATTTTGTAGAAAGAATTTCAAGATGCCAAACTTCAAAATAGCAAGAAACACTGCCACACATTACTCATTTAAAAATGACCAATTTCCAATCTCGTAATTCCCGTAAATGAGTAACCAAAAAAATGTTTTTGAAATAGGTTTTATGTTTGTGAGGCACGAAATGATCTTTTAAACACAATAATAGACAATATTTATTAGAATCTATGCATTGGACTTTGCACAAAAATTTCCTAGAACACCAAGCATTATATAATTTCGGATATTTTTAAATATAAATTAATATTCGGCGTAAAAACGATCATTTTAATTTCTTTATTGAATAAAAAAAATCATGTTTTGAATAACATACACTACGGAAAATTCTATCTTAGCAAGTCTGAAATTAAAACACTGTAGTCTAAAATTCAAATTTATACTATAAATTAATCTGAATGTAAACGGTTAGAAGTTATCAGTGTAAGGTAATTCAGAACTTTTTTATTCTAAATTTCAGATTAAGACAAAATCTTTAACTTAAAAGTGTTTTAGTCTTACAATAAGATTGAAAAAATGTTTGAGTCGTATGAAAAAATGCTTGATTCAGATATTTTGGTAATTAGACTTTAGAAGTTGTAAGATAAAAATTTTTGTAAGACTAAAATTTATAACACGAATAAATTGATAGTCAATTCAACATATTAGAAATTTCGACTTGGTATAAAACAAGTAAAATAACATTTAACAAATTATCAATTAAAACAAATTCAACAAAATTAAAATAAATATACTTACTATAACAATTAAGTAAATGTAATTTACGTTTGTAACATTTATCGGGTATTTATTTGTTAATAATAATTTTTTTTTATTAATAATAAAGAAAAAGTACGCTAATATTTTTACTTATATTACATTTTATTAACTGCATTTATAACAAGATTAATCCGTCTCAAAAATTGTTTTGTAAAATAGATATAAATTCAAAAAAAAAATCGAAGACCTACTTTGTACAAGTAGCTTGACAATTTTCGTACTTACAGTCAATTTTAAATAACGACCATGTTGAAGAAAACATGCAAAACAAGTTTTAATAACAATTCAGATGTATGTGCAGCATAAGTGTACATTTCGCACTCAAAATGATCCATTTTTAAATTTATTTTAACATTCTGATGTTTGTCGTTACATTTGTGGTTATATTTTTTGACACAATTGATTCAGTGTTAAAATATGACTTAAAACAAATTCATTTATTTTGGATAAGACGTAAACAAAGTCTGAAAAACTGGGACAAAAAAATATGAATTTCAGACAACTTTTTTCGCAGTGCACACGTTTGATTTTTTAATAAACAAGTTTGCTAGCTATGGTTTATTTAAAATTTCAATAGAATACGGACTTTTAAGAGTATTAGTTCACATACAGTTCAATATTTCTTTGTTAAGCTTTAGACATGATTACTAAATTGCTCTTTGATCCGACAGTAACAAGTCATAAAGCCTAAAAGGATCAAGTTAAATTGAACGTTTTTTATATTTTTAGTTGAATGGGTCTGTAAAATATCAAGATTAAATTTTTTGGTTAAACGAATTACAATTTTTGAACAAAATTAAATTTTTTTTACAATTCGTGAACTGTAAACTAGAGTCATTCTCTAAAAAATGACTATAAATATAATCATCTTTATATTACATTTTATTTTCTAGTAAAGTTCTGAATCAATTCGAAATATGACTGATTTGGGACGCTATGTTTAAGTTCCCTTAAACTTATGTTACAATGTCAAAACTTATATATGAAAAGTGTTCGTGTATAATGAAAGTGAATTTTTTTGTTGCAGATAAAGTTGTGAGATAACAGGATCACCATAATGTGGTTGCTACTCAAATTACTAGCTCTTATATTGGAGATGCAACTTTATCTCACAGGTAATGAAGTAGTCAATAAAAAAATTAGTAATTAATTTTTTTCTGTTAATATACATCAATATTTTAAACTTTCAATTGTTATTTACATTCTAAGAGTACCTTTAAGAGGAGATTCCGGTCTAGAGTTTACAAAAATCGATTTTTTTACATTTTTTGAATCTACAACATGTCTTTAATATGCTCCTTGAAAGATTTTTCGTTTACTTAATTTTTAACAAAGATACAGCTCATTTAAATAGAGCGTGTACAACAGCGACGGCATGTGTCTCGAAACTTTAAACGCGCTTTTCTCGAAACGACATTTTTACGTGCGCGGTGAAGCATAACTCGTGATTAAGTTATCGGATTGACTTCTAATAAAGTGCTATCTAATCGGAATTTAATTACCCCGGCCTGAATATTATGAAATTTGTAATGTTTAACAATAAATAGTTTTTTAAGACGTTTATATAAACAAAAAAACATGGTGAAAAATAGCAATTTTTGATCAAAGTAACTTTGCCAAAAAAAGTCTAATTTGAAAATAATATATTCAGAGCCGGGGGATAACTTTTAATTAAATTAATTTTGTCTTAATTCATGTTTCTGATAAGTTTACAAGCTTAAGTGCTTCACCGCGCAAGTGCATGCGCGTCGCGCACGGCCTCAAAGACGCGTGGCTGAAGCAGTCATTTTGGATTTAAAAAACAACAAATTCCAGTTGTTTTTTTAATAATAAACAAATAATGAAAAATCCCGGGTTCCTATTTTATTTCTAAGTACCTCAAAAAAATGATTGAAAATACTCGATTTTACGAGCGCTAGACCGGAACCTCCCCTCAAGGTCTTTTAAGGTAAAAAAATTCGGAATATTTTTCTCTTTTTTTTGCAATAACTATTGTTGTGTAAGAATCTTTTTCTTACAAAAACTTGTCTAGAATGAGAATACATTTAAACTATAGAATTAATAAGAGTTTAGTATGTTATTGCAGTTTTATATTAGTGCAAAGTTGAAAAACAAGAGAATTGTGCACAAATTAGCCTCATTTGATGGTATGTAGCAGATATGCTACAAAAAAGCACTAAGGGTTAAAATTCTTCTTTTTAGACTTCTTTTTAAATTATAATATTATCCTGAAACCGATAAACTCTACCTTAATTAAGAAAAATCTGGTTGATTTCATAAAATTTCATTCCTACACGGAAAAGTAAAAGAAAGTGGTGCAGTAGCAATCACGGTGCGTCAACAATATTACAGTTTGGAACCTTAGTAGCCCCATTTTGACATTCACACCAAAAACTTATGTTTTATTTTAAAACGTTAGTGTTCTATTTTAAATGGGATTTTATTATAAAATACTAATAAAAATCACTTTAATAATGAAGACAACATTTTTAAAATAAAAAAATAGTTTTTTGTGTGTTGCTGAGATTTTAATTCAGGACCACTGTGGTCCCACTGTTTTCGTCACAGTTAAGTAAGATTAGGTTAGCGCTGCGCTTGCAACAGTTTGAAACTTTCGCAGCAACAAGCTGGAAAAGCAACAATCCCAAATCTCGATGTTGCAGTATTACCAACGTTGGGTGCTGCGCAGACTCCAATTACTTTTCCGCCTAGCGTTCAAAAGCAAAGATTACAAATGTTTATATACACTAACGTGAACAATTGAACAATCGAGGTTTATTGTTAAAATATTTGTAACTATCTTTGGCAAATATAATTGATGGAGTTATCTAAAACCTTGATAGCTTACAGTTAAACTGTTTGTCTTTCAGAAAATTATATTTAATTAAACCTTCCTGCAACCCTTGCAAACTCAATCATCGCCTAATTTTGCACGTTTTTTTATAAAAAAACTAGGTTATGTTTTACCTCACTTCAAATTGTGAATTTGGATAACACGTAAAAACTAATTATTTCATCCTAAAGTATATTAACTTATCTTTTATTTAAACAAATTAATAGTAATTATCTCAATTTTTGAAAAAAAATAGCCTTATTTGACGATGGTTGGAGGGGCAGGAGTTGCAGGAAGGTTGATTACGTATAATTTTTCGAAAGACAAACATTTCAACTGTAAAATGTCACATTTTTAGACAATTCCAATGATATTTGCTAACGATATATTTACAATTATGTTAACAAATAACCTCGAAATAAGTGTCCGAAACTTATTGCTGGGCACTATAAACTATTTATCCTCCATTTTTTTAAAAAAATTTTCTACCATTGAATTTTATGCCTGAAAATCCCAGTGCAATCTAGATCTAAAAGGGTCAAGCAATCAATAAAAAATAATATCAATTTTTTAAAGGTTAACCAAATGATAATTTTTATATTAGAATGTATTGGCTTTTAAGACGAGAATTGAAGGTTATTGAACTTGTTTAAATTTACGTTATAAGCCTGCAATTGATAGTGCGAATAGCGTGGTTTGAAACATGAATGAGCGTGTACGCTCTGAGAAAAATAGTTTTGCAACACTTCTTCAACGAACAATTAATATAATGAAGAAGTTTTCATAATGGCAGTAAGGGGTGATTTCAGCTTAAAATGTATTTCGTGTAAGGGTAAATGTGTTTACTGAGCCAAATTAGAATTAAATATTAATTTGTTTTCTGCGAATGGTTGAATTGCGTCCCGGGTTTGCCTTGCTATATATCCGTAAAATCGTCAATTTTTGCAGAACTTTGTCGAGTATGCTTTACATTTGCTCAAATCAACGATGCGTTTGTACTCCATTGTGACTGATCCGTTTTTGAAAACATTCGTGCCGAATAAAGTCTAGTGTTTCTGACACGATTGAATGCTTGTCACTTGTGTTTTCGATAGAAAATATTTCAAATCAAAAACCGAAAATGATACAACATTTTAATTTTGCTTTAGTTTAAAAAATTTGGAATACATATGAGTACAAATACAATTTACCCAGTTTCCTTTTACGTTTTGCGATAAAAGTTTTCTATTGAACAACCAATGCTCAATGAAGGTAAAATTCAATTTAATTGAATATATATATATTGTGTTTGTCATATCGATGTTTGAAATAATAAAACGTAAATTATTTGTTTCACGTCCACTAATAGGCTAAATAAATTGATCAAACAAAACGTTTTATTATGTTTCAAAAAAATCTTGAATATCATTTTTATCATGTTTTTGATCTCAAAATTTCTGAAAAAAGCGTTTCAATGTTGAGAATTCTTATTTAAAAATTTTCATTTGATTAAAAATAACTTATAATTGAATTTTTTTTTAAATTAGTTTGAACCAATTTTCTTTTTTTAAATAAATTTGTCAACAAAAAATGAAAACTGCGCAAGACAAATTAATTGTACCTTTTTCACAAAATGAAATATCGAATAAAGCTTGTGAGCTTTTTTTATTGCACGAGGAGACTCGCAATTTGTTATTAACTTGTTGACTGCAAATGTCTACGACAGAAGACAAATTAACATTCAAATACATTGATCGTTGATAATCAACGGGTCAAGTTTGGATGTGACAGCTCTACCCAAGATAGATGCCTCGGTTATCTCTGTGCGAGTTCAATGAATGAAACCACATGAGTCTACTTTTTTGGATTGAAGGTGATGTCACCAACGGCTGGCTTTTATAACTTCGAAAATCCTGAAATAGTGTATTCTTCAAATGTATTTCATTTTTTCACATTTACTGAAATAAATCTCCATGATAATGTAATAATGTAAAGTAAAATATTAAATATATTTTATACTCTATCTAATAAGATTTTTTTAAAAAAAATGTAAACAAAAGTGCTGAAATGTGTACCTTAATAAATTTCTTGCTGTGTTTGAACATTTTAAAAAGTTAAGATTGAAAATAACGCGTACATTGAAAAACAAGATTTGAGTATCTTAATGCGCCTTGATATGTATGAGACGTCAAACTATACACATATTTTTCTTCACAGCATCTTATATTAGACTTGCATAACTCACAAACCATAGCGAAACGATCGTGCGTACAAAAATGCACTTTGTCGTTTTACATACATCGCAGTGCATTATTAAAAAATGCACGTCAACGCGATATCATGCGTGGCATTTCGAACCAACGATATGTATCACAAATTTCGATTCCGTAACGTCAGTGGAACTCACTTTTAAAATACAATTTCCCAGCAATACATTCGCAATGACAGCATAAGCGATTCTTCGATCGCTGCAAATTTTGTTTCAACAATTGCGATTGCCAGCAAAAGATATTCGACTTTGAATATACATATATATTCATAATGAAGATAAACCTATATGTATATATAGCTAATGCTTTCACAAAAATTGAACGTACCAGGCTGCCACTTTTTTACATTACTTTCGTCCACTTTTTATTCATCTTTTTCGCTTTCGTTTCCACTTTTCGTTAATTACTGGTAGCACGTTGTAAATAGTTCTAGATTCAACTAGGTTGTTGCTGCGACAATAACTTTTGGTTTACAGCTGAGAACACCGAGCTGATACAAGCGGTTGAAAGTTTTTATGTTAAAAATATTGACACACGGTTCGAGGAAGCTTTCATGTACAATCGTTTGTCTTTAATGTCATATATATCATGGAGTGTAAACGTCATGGTCTACTCCACTGGAACGTTAAAATTGAATTGTTCTACGAAACTCGAATATCGCGCTACCAAAATGCAAAGTTGTTTTAATTGATTCATTAACTATTTCGAGAAAGAGCTTTTGTGAGAACAGTCGAGCGAGAATGCGCACTTGTTTTTGTTCAATACGCTGAAATGTAGCTTTTAAATGTATTATACTGTTTGTCTTAATTCTAATATACATTTGTTATTGCATAAACTGATAGAAGCGACTCTTGCCAGCACGCGCCATTTATTCTTCAGATAGAAACAAAAGGTTTTTACTGAAATATTTCATTTACAAAATTGTTTTATTTTAAAGTAATCAGAAATATAATAGAACAAACTGTGGGATTTCAGTATTTTTTTATACGTATGAGCATTGGAGTATTAATTTGTTTAAGTTGTTTTAAAAATGAATTTGAAAAACAAAAAAAAACTTAAATCAAACAATTATAATGTGTATTTGAGAATTGCAAAATATTGAGAGAGCAATTTTTTAAAGTGGATTTGTCAAGCGATATTCTGAATAAAAATTTGAAAACAAATATTGGAAAACTTTCGACTAAGTTACAACACATAAAATTGATGGAATGCTACAGGACCTGTGAAACGTAAAACTTGTTTGAAAAAAAGTTAAGATACTTTAAAAAAAAGGGTCGAGTTATAATGTTTTTTATTTTTATTTCTCTCTTGAGTGTAAACAATGTTTGCAGAATAGATTCTATTTAAGTATTATTTTCAAATAGTTTAGTTAGAATTTAGTTACATTTTTATTTACATTTTATACAGATCAAGTGTGATTAGTTTATGCAATTTACCTTACAGTTCACTTCGAGTTTTTTTTACAAATTTCTACAAGTTTCAAAATTCATTTTCCACTACCGCCGTTCATGAAACTGTGAATAACGTTCAAATGTCTAAAGTTGCCAAGAAGTAAACAGATAGATACGAATATCTTTTATCTTCGATTCAGAATCAACTTGTTATTATACTTGTATTTAACAAGATATTGTTCAACATGATTACAGCACAGTTTGCATTGAAATTTGTTCAAATAACTAAATATTCAAATTTTACGAAATTCTATTTGGTTTAAATTCATGATTTTAACATTTTTTGTTTTCTTTATTACTGAAGACCATGACTCCCGTAAGGAGGTTTTCTCGGGCAGAATAATGTGGTAGTTGCCCGATGCCATCCACAACGATATCTGATTTCTTGTTAAATATTCAGAATTTATAATGAATATCAAATTTAAATTTTTGATATCTTTCTCATGCACAATTTTGTAGATACAAAAAAATCGTCTCGAGTGGAGAATCGAACTCACTTTCTGACGTTCTTCAAGCAAATGTCTTTGCCGTTTAACTATTAAGGGACTCCATGCCAAAAAATGAACATTTTCGATGAAATTTTAAAAAAAATTGTTTGCCTTATTGTACTCTTTGAACGCTTCTCTTTCATGAGGAAAAAACGAAATTGCAAAATAAAACTTGTATTTACATGTTTATTTAACTTTTTTTGTGATACTTTCAAAATGCGATTTTAACCTGAGATAACTTTATCGTGTTGTTTTTCGAATAAAAAACTTGAACAAATGATTTTTTATATATTCATATACATATTTAATTATATATATTTCATATTAATTTTTTATTTTATTGATATTTTAAAAGTGCTTTTAATCGGTGTATTTTTATGTAAACCTGCGGAACAGTATTATAAAAATACAGTATTTAAACTCGAAACTTTATTTTTCAAAGTTCAAATTGCTATAATGTACTCTTATTTTAACGGATTTTCAATTAATTTTTTGAAAAATGTTTGTTATTTATTGCCTTATAATTTCGTAAGATGGATGTTGGATATCTTAATTTCTACAAGAGTTATATCAATTTAAACAATAAAAATACGTGTTTTCCTTCATTTTTTCGATGAAATAGCTTAAACATATCGTAACTTTAAAAGAAAAGATATTCAAAACATTAAAAACAAAAATAAATAGAATTCAATGAAAATTGTGTACATTATAGCACTTCGAAGATACCCTTTTTTCACATAATTTTGCAAATAAATAAACAAATTATAATTTTTATCAACAATTCGACTTATATTGTTTTTTAGTTAGTTAAGTAGTATATTTGTACAAAATTTCAAGTCATTCCATGGAAAAGTAACGATTTTAGCCATTTTGGCATGGAGTCCCCTTTTTGGCAGCTTATTTATGATTATTCAGATTCTATTCAAGAAAAACTTTTATTTTGTTTCATTCTTGTATGAATTTACAAGAATTTATTATTTAGCAAATTTCAATTGAATTGTCTATTTTAATATCTTAAAAATGAAGTTCAAAATATAACTTCTAATATTTATATTGTCTTGACATAAAAGTTGAAATGTTAGGTAACACATCAATTAGCTGAATGTAAAAGTCATTATTTCAGTTTTGATGTATATTTTTTTATACAAAAAAAAAAAAAAACATTTTCAAACGTAATTTTTATAAAAGAAAAAAAAAACTCGATGATAAGTGAAGACAATTTGTAACGTCAAAAACCTTGATTACCATTGAATTAAATTATGAATTTCAGCATTATAACATCAAAATTAAAAATCATGTTATGTTTCTAAACTATAAATATATCAGAATTTCTATTATTTTTTATTTTCAATAGAAATACAATTAATTGCAATGAAATTAAAATTGTAATCAACTATTTGCTGAGAAAGGAGCATTTTGCGCCAAATAAAATTTAATAACACAGCAAAAAGAATCCTGATTTACTTTTTTTAAGCGAATAATGAACGACAAAATTAAACGGGACAAAAACCGGTCTTGAAACACTTAACTGAAGTAACCAGTAGAACCTTTCCTCGACAAATAATTTAAGTATTTTGAACTATTAAGCTGCTTCGGTATTTATTTTGTTGTTTTTTGTTTATTATTTCTTTTTTTTCTCATTAAATTTTTTTCGCATCACAAATTGAAGATACAACGTGAACAATTACAACAGTAAATTATTGGAATAAAATATTGCATTCTGGTCTACTTCCAGAATTTTCGTCTCGCTTTAATTTTACTTTTTCATATACGTCTCACAGAAAAGTTTAACAATAAACTTCAACGTTACTTTTGCACTAAGCAGAGAAACTGGATGTTTATTGTTATTATTCAAATTTTATTTTTTGTTCCCTTGTCCTTTTTTTTGTTTTTGTCAACGCAAAAATGAGAGAAAAAAATCAAATGGAATGGCACAGTAGGGACGACGGAACAGTAGAAAATGTCGGGTCCAAGGGAGGAACATCCTGAAAAGAGAGCGCGGCGGGATAGTCGTGTCTTCTTCCAAGTGATGCATTGCTCTGCAGTCGGTGTTGAGTTCAGCAAGCAAAGTCTGTCCCTACTGGAATAGTGCCATAGGAATTGCTCGATTACCGAGGTCATAGTGTCATGTATTTTACCGCCCATTCAATTATAATGTTTCTCTTTTTATATCACAAGTAAATGATTTATCATATTCATATTATAGTTGATGTAATTTTATTGACTTTAAATCAAGTAGAAAAATCAAAAGTTAGTCAGACATGAATGTAAATTCTTTATTTTTATTCAAATTTTAATAAATTATTAAATTGTATTTCAAATTAATTTCTTAATCTGTAATTAAAAATGTGTATATCGGCATCCAATTGAAATTACAATGAAATGTATTTTATTTGTTTCTCAACTTGTTTCAGTAATTACGTTCTCGTATAAATAACTGAGTGTGTTAAGAAACGAGAAAATAGTAGTGTTTATTTCGTACAGGTGTTTCAAGCAAACTTTATAAGTACACGAATTTTCTTGAAAACTGATCTTCACAATTTCAAATTCAAAACACAATTTTAAAAAAATTGTAACGCTCGAAAAAAAAAACAAAAAAATTCCAAAAATAACTTTTAGGAATCATTTTCGTTAAATTACTTAACTAAAATTAATTTTAACTTTAATTTTAATATTGCGAATGGATAAACTTGCAAATCCTGCTAAGATGAAAACATAAATTGTTAATGAGGTAATTTAGAAATTATATTTCAAAAACGTATATCTGCCTTATTAGCTTTTGATTAAATAATGAGTTTCATGAACGGTTTTATTCATTTTGACTCTGAAGTACATCGCTAAAATACCGAAATATTAATTAAAGCATGCAAAAATTATTAGTTAGTTTAAATCGAGATTTTATTTGCGTATTTTGTTTTTCTCTATAAGAGATGTAATATCATTGAAATTACTTCATATACTCAGTATCTCAATTTGTATAAGTTTTTATATTTTAATCCAGATTTTATTCTTTAATTTAATTGAATTGCATTTCTTATTAAATTCCATTAGTCATCAGTTTAATATTTCGTCTTCATAACAAGAATATAGCTGTAATTTCGCGTATTTATATGTATTATTTAATATTCTCATTGACAGCCCAATGAAATTTCTCAATCAACTTTAAAAATGATTCAACATATAGAGTAAATTTATCAAAAACACATTTCTTTTTCTCGATCCTAATTGTATTATCGAAACCTTTCATTCAGATTAAAGCAATCGATCCAGGAAAAGAATTTAAAAAAAAGAGTCTACAATAATTTCTCTTGCGTTACAAAAGCAATAGCCACGGTTTTGATTCGCAAAAAGAATGTTTGTCGTTCTCACGTTTCTCATTTCCCATTAATTCTACAAAGCGAACACACGCAAGATGATATAAATCATGAAACCTTCTCTCTTCGCGCAGAATTTCGATCAAATCCTTTTTTGCCGGCTGCGATTGGACGGGGTGTTTAGATTACGCCGATGAAGATGTGCTGCAAAAACGCTCTTGGCCATTCTCCAATCAAAAAGTAGCGCGCTCTTTCCGTCTGACCAATAATCGGGTCGATCCGAAATTGATATACATACATACATTTATAAGCTCGTAAGTTGACGTGTCGCCAATATTAGTCGAGATACTTTTAGTACGATGATCTTTTCAGCAAATTAAAATTAGATTCAAGTATTTTTGCAGTTTAATTGAATCCGAGACACATTCGTATTCGGTCAATTAAACGAGAAAAAGTAAAATAAAAAAGAAGAAAAATAAGCGACGGTAAAAATAAGCGTAGTCCAATCAAAAAATACTTCAAATGGAAGAATGCGAACGATTCGACTGCTGGCAAAACATAAAAATGACAGTGAATTCTCAGAAAAAGAGGAAGTAACGCGTCGGTTGTCATTCGTCGATTAATTGAACAAAATTGCAACTTGTCTGAATGTAACTTGTCGTTTATAATACGACAGACGTGACATACGGCGTGTTCGACGGGTCGCATTGTTTGAGTTTTCGGGATTACACGGACGGCTGATAAACTTCCTAACATCGAGCCAAATCTACTCGAATGGCGGCGTGATTCTCGAAAATGCGCCGTACGTAAATCATATTCGTCATGAAATCTCGGTTATCTCGTTGTTCATACTTTGCTTAAGAAATATCAAAAGAAATATTTCTACGGAATATGGATCTAGATTTCTCTACTGAAATAGGGCAAACGACTTTTCTATGTATGAATAGATATTCTCGGGAAAAATAATTTCATTTTGCAAAATAATAAAAAAACCAAGTTTGAAAAATTGTACGACCGTATATTTAAATTACATTTTTGTTATTTAATTTAATAAGGACAAACTTTTCTTACAAAAGAATTTTGTTATGAATGTTGCAATTCTGATTTTTTAGAATGCGTTAAATTAAAGGTATTACAAAAATGTTAATTTTTTCATTCTGTGTTTATATGTTTTGTAGAAAGAAAATGTAATTTCAGTGTACATTAAATGTTTTTAAATATTCAACATTCAAATTCATCGAAAAATTAAATGTCACTTTTAGAAGAAAAACATTCTGTTTACTCTTTTTGAAAGTCAAAACAAATTTGGTACGTATAGATAAATGAATTTGGAATTACAGACTGGGCTGGCGTTCTCTGAACACTTTGTCTAATTTGTTTGTGTTCCACTTGAAAAAGGTTCTTGTATGTATATATATGAATTGCTTGGAGTTTTATTAAAGTAAATCACGTTATCTTTGGTACTTGAGTGTTATTATCATTTGGCACAAAAGTGTTTGCAATTATTAATTAATGATTAAATGATGCAGTATTGTAAACTGAACCGAGGCAACAGAATGATGTAAGAGTTAATCCTCTGGAGTGCCCAATATTAACCGCTTGTCTAACGCCTTCATTCTACTCACACCTCTAATTCATGTCTCACACTCGCTTTTGAGCTGTAATTTGAATATGAACTTATCTTCCTGAACTTAAAGCATGAACATAAACACAACACTCCGAGTAAAAACAGTTGAATTATTTTCGCAATAAATTTGTAATCATGGCCCATTTTAATAAGTAAATGTGTAATATATTCAAATTATAAAAACTTCACTTTCATCTTATTGAGAAATTGAAACTTTTTCAAGTCAAAGTATTTTTATATAATGAATTTAGAGGTTATGTAAGTTTTCCTCAAATTTATAATTTATATGATATTATAGGCCATAAATGAATAGCGTGGATTTTACGTTTCGAAATTATTTTATTTCCTTATCGAAATTGAAAATAAATAGACTATATAATTTTTTAATGTAATACTAAATATAATACGACACTTCTCGATATATAATTATCTTAAAGAACTAAATTTACAATGTTTTTTACAGATTCATATTCGTTTTAAATATTCCAAATTAAACAACTTGTATGCACAATTTTATTTAGAAATTTAATGTTATAAATGTAGTTACTAGTACTTTCTTTTGCTTACAAATTTTATATACATGTAAATATTTTTGAATAGCTGTGTACAGTATTTCTCAGTGTGGCGCTAAATTCTTGCATTGTTTGAATAAAAAATTTGATTATATTTGGGATGTAATTTATGTAAATCAGTTTTTATGTTTAATACAGATGTTTCGTATTTTTTGGTGTTGAACATTTCTAAGATTTTTCTCTTTTGTTCATGATCTTCTGAATCTAATATAATAAACTGATCAAAATTGAAATTATGTGTTGGGTTTTCTAAAATATGTTTACTAATGACTGTGTCCTATTTATTTTTTATATCTGCTTTGTACTCTTTTAATCTAGTTTTAATATTTCTTGTTGATTCTCTAATGTAAGATTTTTTACAATTGCAGTTGATTTTATATACCAC
>JABFPM010001194.1:0-18385 GCA_022817325.1 Idris sp. 1 HC-2018 | reverse complement strand
AAAAAAAAAAAAAAAAAAAAAAAAAAAAAAAAAAAATAATAACTTAAATTGATATAATTTCTTAAATTAGCTTTAAAATTATATGTAACAATCTTAGTGAATTTTTATTTCTATTAACAAAATTAATAGAGAAAAAAAATAAATAGAAGAAAAAAGTAACTTGATTACGAAAGGAAATAATTGTATTTTATAGGTATATTTATCTGACAATGCCATTTAAAATACATTCAATTTTATTGAAAGTTATTAATAGTGAGTAATTCTCAAATGGATTCTTTATAAGTTTGTTGGTGACAATTTTGTTTTTCTAAATTTATCAACAAAATCTTTTTACATTAAAGATTTTGGAAAAGCATTTTTCATAAATATCTTTGATTTATTTAATTTTCATTATAGATAGTTTTAATTATTTTGGAATCTATTCTGTCTACAAAATAAAAACCTACAAAAATAAAACTTCCAATATAAAAATACTTAGTAGGCCTAAAAAAAGACTACAGAGTGTTAATAAGTGTTTAATGTTTCCGTCCTACAATGATTCTTTTATACAAAACATTTGTATCATCATATTCTTTTATAATTCTTAGTAATAAGTGTGTGTATTTAATGTTAACTAAATACGCTTTGTAAAAATCGTTCAGTTAATAAAAGTTGAATAACAAAAAATTTTTAATTTGATTATTGAACAATTTCTATTTAATATTTGTAAATAAATTAGAGTAAAATAAAAGAAGCAACTTACAATAAATGATATAATTTTTGATCTAATACTGAAAAGTTGAATTCCAGTATTACTTATCAATTGTAGGCAACGTAGAGTACTATGTAGCTCGGTTGTACTTATTTTGCCAGTTTTAGATGGCGTTATAGGTCTTAATTGAAACATTTTATATTTTTAAACAAATGTTATTAAAATCATTAATAAATTTATTTAAACAACTATAAAAAGTGTTAATATAAATATTTCACTAATATAAAAGTTGTTTAAATAGTTTTTTGATTAAAAATATATCTCATTTAATCTTTTGAAAAAATTTTAAAAAAATGAAAATTTTTTAAATATACTACACAAAATTGTTGAAAATTTATTTATAAGCTTATAATTTGAAACTCAAAATCTAGTACAATTTATTTTTGTTGGTAGTTATTTTTTCAAATAACGCTACAATTTTCTGTAAAAATAATGTTTTTGTTCTTTGTATTTTAGCAAGTCTGAGAACTGCAAGAAAAGTATTTTAGACGCGCGCTCCTTATGAACTGCAAACATATACTCAGTTTGGTGTTATTAAAGAATAAATAAAAATTTGTTAGCAAAGCAAAATAAAATAAAGTGAATAATATTATTTATTTATTGTTAGTATCATATACGCCTTTCGGTTTTTCGACATCAGTAAAACTTCGAAAAACTTGTTTTGCAAAAGACACGTGCTACACCAAGGACTTTTTTTTATTAAACAATATGAATTATTAGTATTTTCTTACTTTATTCAAATTTCGGTGTTTTTTGTGTCATTATTGTATCATAAATTTCTTTTCATGTGATCAATTAAAACTAATTATTAATTTATGAATAAAATTAAGTAATTTTTCTTCGAATTTCTACTTGAATTTAACAGTCAAAAAACAAAACGACGACATTTTATTGGGTGTTTTGTAATAGTTTCAGTTATATTTATTTTGTAATTACAAATATTCTAAATTATTGTTATCTATTAAACATATTGTAAAATATATACTTTAATTCTTAATGAATGTAAACTAATAATATATAATAACCATCTAATACGATTTTTGAAAGTAATTATTCTAAAACTTGCAATCAAATTGCTTTTTTATGAGAAAAAAAATCGAGAAATTCATCAGTGTAAAATTAAATTTTACTTGTATATGTTATGTACCAAGTCTAGAATTGTAAGATGTCCGAAATGTACAACTATTTTGTAAATTGTCTAAAATTCCGTACTTGGTACACAATATTTCTGTACACAGTACAATTGTTCAAAATTTTTTAAAGATTTCTTTGAAGACCTTGGATTTTACGACATCTTTCTTTGGATGAGCTCTTTTTTTTCCTTGCACAAGTTTCACATAAACTCAAAAATATTAAAATATCTGCTCGGGTAACGTTTACATATTTAATTTCAATGTATCATGAATTTCATGTAGTTAAGTTTAGTAACAATATATAATTAAAAAAACAATGGAAAAGTTATGCACCTTGATGCAGTGACCTAATGGCGATTTATTTATGCAGTATTAAACTGAATTTACTTTTAACAATTTTAATATAATCGACGTCTATTGTTCAAATATGTTACTTATATCATTTTAAAATTTATTCATAAAATTTGTAACCACATTTAAGTTTTTTTGACAAATTGTACTTTGTTTTGTACAAAGTGCACTTTGTACAATATTTTGTGTACAAACTATTCGGAATTTTAGACATATTACAAAATAGTTGTACATTTCGGACTTGGTACATAACATATACAAAACACTTGAAACACTGATATGAATTTGCCATACATATACGTGATCTCTTACTGTCTATTTGAGTGAAAGAGAACAGAGTAATTGTTGAAATTGCAATTTTAATAGTTGTTCTTTTTCTAACAATTATTATAACTGTTCATCTGCATTTTTAAAAAAAAAATTTAATTACCGCAAAAAGTTTATTAGCAAACTGACAGGAAAATATTTATGCGAAACAGCCAAATGACGTATTAACTTTTTTTCATCACTTTTAAGATTAAAAACATGATTTGTGCATTTTAATTTTACGAAGTTAGAGATGAAAAAAATATTTCACTGTGCCGGAAATTTATTTCTCATCAGGAAATATTAAGAATCAATTATATTTTAAAATTATAACTCTTTGTTCACTTTTGTAATACAATTTGAAAGCTTTTTTTTTACATAAAATTACTGATTGCATTAAAAAAGTCGTTAGGTTTATATAATCTTAAAAAATATTTTTATTTTCATCACAATTAAAAATGTAAAAGAAAATAAAAGCTTGAAATATTTTTTTCTTGAAGCCGATTATAACGAATCCCAAGCCTCCGTTTAATCTAACTAAAACATTTAAGATATAATTTTATCCGAGGGTAATTTAGAGAAAATAATTTCTCGTGGCCACGCATTCGTAGTGTTATGCGTGTCTTGAGATGACGCGTGAAAGCTGCGTGTAGAGGGATGTTGGCAGCGGCCACGACAGCAATGTTAATTGAACGCATTTCTAGGTCTCGCAAAAGAAAAAAAAGAAAAGACGAAAAAAGAAAATAAAAAGATTGAGCAGCGCTCGAGTATAAGAATAAACATAAAAAATAGCTCGTCGCAGTTTGGAAATTTGAGGCGTTATCATCAAGACTTTGGCATGATATATCGCGAACAAGAAATTTTTAAATGAACTTTGCATATACATATATATATATATATATATGTTCGACTGTAATTTGCGCACTCGAGTGTGCGTTTGACAGTACATATGTATCAAGTGGTTAATTATTTTATTTACGTAGCCCCGATCGACTTTTAAATTGTGAAATGAGAAAAAAAGGCCAGCTTTTGTTGTTGCTTAGGGCTTGAATCAAATTAAGCGACCGAATTTAAAAATACAGTAGCAGTCAAAAGTATCTTTTGTATATAGTTGTACTGCACTTATAAAAGAAATGCTATTTGCAATTCAAAATCATAGCCATAAGTAACAATAAATTGCAAATATACATATTATTTATAACTCAAAAAAATTAATAATTTATAAGCAATATTTTGTTCATACTTTAAACATAAATGATTTAAAATTTTCTGTAACTATCTTTAATTTCAATTCTTTATTTTCAAATATTAATTCTTTTTAATTTCAGGTCTCATCAGCTCTTACAAAATGAACCAAAACTAATTACCACAACCAGATCTCGAGCTTTTGAAAGTTACTGTATGTTACTTTTGTTTGGATCCTGTCGATGTACCATCTTTGATATTGATGAAAATATCTGATACACAGTGATTGCAAAAAATATCATTTGTGATATTTTATTGGATTATTTTATTAATCACCAGCTCGGGAGAATTGATAACCAATTTGTTTAAGACAATCCGTAGACTAAATTCGAATCTAAAAGAGATTTCTTATTCTAAAGCAATTTGCCGAATTATAATAATTCTCACTAAACATTTGCATACGTCTAGCTGCTTGTCTCAAAAATTAGTTAATTAAAAATAGGAAGAAAGCACAGGGATAAAAAGGACGAGCAAAAATGTGGAGCACACGGGAATATGAAAGAGGCGCGGTTGAGTAGGGTGTCAGTTAATAACATGTCCTGAACGACATGCGGCCTTCCCTTTTCCGGGTGCCAAAAGGCCTCCTCATCGTTCGTCGTTGACAGCTTTTGACGTAGATGTGTATTAGCCTTCGTTCACACGAAAAATTGGTAATAACGCAAGCAGGGCTTTCCAGTCGATGACTCTGCGTTATTTTCATTGTGGTCTGTAATAACCGGGTCAAATGTTATGTCTAAGTCAACCTATTTAATGGCTTTTATTGTCGCAAAATTTGGAGCTTTGCAATTCATTCCACTATAGAAAAGATAAAAGTTCAATAAAAGGGATATAACTTTACTAAAAAAAAAGAAGAAAAAAAATTATAAACTACATTAAACAGAGATATTTATTATTTTTGTTATAAGTTTAGAATATGTATTAATTAAAAGATTAGATGCAAATTAAAATGACAAATCAGTTTAACAACAAAAAAGTGAGTGAAAAAAATAAATAAGTTTAACGAAGATGTTAACAGCATTGGTTTCAAAGAAGTGCAGAAAAGGAATCGGGCAATTAACATGACCAGACGTCGCATTCAATCATGATTTAAATTTTTGTCCACATGCTTTTTCTAACTGGCTTCGAAGTAATTGCCTCATTATCACTCTCGCTTCGCGCAACTATTACGCTTTAACTTGACTGCAGACCACCCTCGCGTGTTACCATTACAATTTTCGTCGAACAATAATGACACGGATTGTTTTAGAATACTATGAACTTTCAATATGAACATTGCTTATTACAAATTTTCTTTTAAATAATTTTTTTTTCTTTCTTCTAAAAGATATTTATACGATTTTTTTAAAGCTAGAAATAGCAGTTCTTATTTTTGCAGCACCTAGTATCACAATTTTTTCAATTTTTTTGTTCTTATCCTTATATAATTATTTCGATAACAATCTTTTATATGAACAATGTGAACTAACCGTTCATTTTCCATCATTGTTCACTGCGAAAACTAGCAAAAATCGTGTTCGTTCTACAAACACTTCGTCATTGAACACGAAGTGGGCGGAGGAACCTTTCATTCAAATAAAAAATAAAAAAAATTTGCCGAGTCGGAAGCCACTGCAAGTCGTACATTAAAGAGGAATGTTATTTCGCGAAAAAGAGTCTGCCTCGGGCCTTCATTGATCTTATTTTTTAATGACACTAAATTTATTTTGTTTGCTAACAACATTTTAGTTGTAAATTTTAATTAAAGTTTATAAACTAATAGTTTTAGTATATTTTTGGATACTTGCAAATGCAATTTGAAATTATAATATAAAGGGTCATTAAAAAAATGCAAATTTATTTCGTGTGAAATTGTCTATAAGGAGTTAAATTTCAGTGCCGAATTCATTTGGCATAAGTTTTGCACAATAATTGGCTATCTGAATTGCATTGTTAAGGGCCCAAATGTTACGACCATCAGTAGCTTATAATGAGTATCACATTATTGTTCTGCTGTTATATACACGCCGAGCAAATTCAATTTCGGGCCATCAGCTAAAAGGTTATTCAAAGGAATGGCGCTCTTCCGGTCGCGCATCTTTTGGCTAACGTCATTGTTTGCAGTCATGTAGTACAAATTACTGAATTACACTTGGGGCCCCCGGTTGCAGGGCCGCGGTTATCTTGCCAGCGCATCGCCATTGGCCGAAGAAAAGCCGAGACAGGCTGGCAACGCAAAGGAGACAGCGCGAACAAAAATTGTTTCATAATCACGCGCGTGATTCGCGTTTCCTTGATTTTATCGATAATTATATATATTTATATATATATATATATATATATATATATAAAATACGAGAGTCGAGAGGCAAATCACGGCAGTCCGCGTATTACGAGCCGTAAATTATCATTTACGACGCGGAAGATAGATTGGAAGGAAAAAGCGATTTGGTGTGTGTGCGTGCAGAGGTCTGCAGCTTGTCAGCACAAACTTTTGCCCCTGCCGAGGAGATTCTTATTTCGCAAACAATTTGCATTGATCCATCATTCGAGTCGTCGAGTCTTTATTGAATTAAGCGAGAGACAGGGATTTGCCAGGGGTTTCAAGTAGACGTGGTTGATTGTAAAGAGAGAAATTTCAAATTTGAAAATAAAACTGGGGATGAAAAAAGAATTGAGTCGCAGTGAATGTAAAACCTACCTGAAGACAATTTTTTATTTTTAAATTCATGTCAAATCTGGTTGAAGGCAGAGTTCTTAAAACAACTTTTCTTATTAGCAATAAATAATTTTTAATCATTTTTACCAATTAAAAAAAAGGGAGTTTTATATTTGAAATACTGCTTACACAGAACGTATATATTATAAAACAGTTTTACAATTGAATTTGATGAAGACAAGGAGTAATATAAAGGAATATAAAATACAGTTTGTAAAAAGACTAGACAAAAACGATTCTTACTAATATATTTATTAGACAGTATTTTATTGCTAAAAATGACCTAATCACATTATTTTAATTAAAATATTAACATTTGAACGGCCTGACTTCGCTCCTACTTAGAACGGCCGAAGCTGTCAATTTGACGGCATGAATAAATGCAGTATTTTTTGTGTTACAAAAGTCTTGTACATTAATTATATGTATTTCAATTTCAGAACAATGTTTTCACATACAAAATTGAATAATTCTATAGTAAAGAAGCAATTTATAATTTATGTTATGACTGAATTTTATGCTGAATTTAACTAAAGTACTAAACACAATTCCCTTTTTATCTTTTTGTGGAAAAATCAATAGTGTATTGTGAAATTCAATACTAACAAGATTAAATTGATAAACAACCTAATATTTAAGTTTATATTAATTATGAACAATCATATAAACAATATCAACAGACAGCCGTCAGATAGAAATTGCAGCTATTTTGTAATATATTCTGTTTTACGATTCTTTTATCATTACTTATTTATATATAGTTTATTTAAAAATAATGTTTTTGTATGAATAATTTAATTTCCTATTTGTAAATAATTTATTTATAATTTACAAATATTGAACAAAAATTATTATTTAAGTTCTTATTTCTCATGTGAAAAATAGTTAATATTTATTTTTATTTATTATAAATATATTTAAATGTATTGAAAAAGAATCATTTATTATTTTTGAGATTATATTAAACATAAAAAATTATAAATATCAATTTATTAAACAACAAATCCATGGACAGCCGGCAATTTGACAGCTTCGGCCGTACTAGGTACAAAGTGAATTTTTTGCAAAAGTTATAATAAAATGTAAAATTTAAATGTCACATTTTGAAGTACACCAAAAGTGATAAAAAGTCACAAAAAAAAAAGTTTTTATTTTAAAATTTACATAAACAGCAAAAAAGAAAGTATAAAGTCGTCAAATTTACGGCTAAATTTAGAATTTAAAGTTTTATTAAATTTACATTGCCGAAATTGAATTATATAATATTCCATGAAACATTTAAAAAAAACATCAATATTCGTATATTAAGTCGCAATGTTCTTAAAAAAATACAATTTCTTCAAAAAAGTGCTTGTTTGAAGGAAAAACAAAATGAAATACTTTGAACTAATAAACATAAATTGCGAAATTTCATAATAAGAGTCAAAAGTAATTTAGGTAATTATTTTTTTATTTTTTAGTAAATAATTTCTGCAATTTATTAGTTAAATTTTTTTTATTATTTTGTTTTGTATTTTAAATTGTGCTACCACTTTTCACAGACTTAATTCAGTTTCTGTTTTTCACTGTCTTCTCTTTGGCAAAATATATTATTAATAATTAGTTTAACATCACTATCCAAGAAACGGACAAAGCAATTCTTGTACATGTACAGGAAGCTCGTTTCTTGTGAATGTACAATACATTTCATGTACATTTTCTTAATCTTTCAAATGTAAGTTTTGTTGATTTCTTGTACATGTACAAGAATTTTCATTTACGATCTAAATTCATTAAATTTATTGTACAAAATGTATAAGAAAATTCTATTTACTTCAGATTACAGTGATCATATGATCGTTTTAGCTTATAAATTACCCATTTATACGCTGCAATTAATTTGTTGTAAACTAAAAATATTTAAAATATTTTCGATGTAGACAAACTTAATTTTTAAACGATTCATAATTAATTTATTAGTATTGTTGGGTACATAGGGACAACAAATTTACTGGATCAGTGCAAAACTATAAGACTGAGATTTAGTACAGGTTAACTATATTGACATTTTCAGTGTAACGTAATATTGTTTACAACACCAAATTACTTTTGAATTCAATACTGCAGAAATCCTTAATTTAAATTTAAGATATTTTTAATATTGTAATTTTTAAAATATATTTTGAAACATATATTAAAAATGTGCTAAAATGCTGAACAATTTGCTTGAAAAATAGACGTTTTTAATAAATCAGATAAAACCCTTACTTATATAAAGATAAAGTATTTAATACTGTGAATCAAGAAAAACAAAATTGCAGATGTACAGGGTATATATTTCAGTAAAGTACCAATGTTTTATTTTCCATCGAAAACCCTTGGCTGATGATTATTCTTCTAAAATCGTCTAATCTCCTTTATCTTTCTGTTGAAACAAATACTAAAAATCATAAATTTATCATTTAAAATCGTCTTCAAATAACTATAGTAGAAAGATTGAGTATTTATGGGCACAAGTCCATATAGAAAATTTGCTTGCGAGTTAAGTAATAAGCGAGTGAAATTAAAGAGCAAATAATGCGCCAAGCGTTAAAGAGCAGTTAAAGTTAGTAGTAAAATGAAATCTGATGTAATTACCTAAACAAGTAAACAATTTCACATACAATTAATATTTCATGAAGTAAACTATTTTCTAAACTGATTCAGTAACGTGTAGTGAAAAGTATAGTCATGGTTAAAAAATAGCTAACATACAGTAAAACAATTAACATTTATTCAAATAAATGTATAAATAAAACAAAGTGATAAATTGATAGGTATTGAGATGAATAAAAAAATATGATTAATTATTCATAAATATTATAGTTCCTACATACTAACTACAAGTGTACCTCGTATCGGCATTCGCTTCTTATTACGTAAAACTAATGATAACCAGTTTTATAAAATGTGTTAATTAATTTATTTAATAAACAGACTGCTGAAAGTTGCTTCAAATTTATAATAAGATTTATATTATTAAATGTTGTTTATTTCAATTTTTATTCGACGACATTTTTACAAGTATACTTTTGACAGAATTTTTTTAAAAGTATTCACAACTTAAATAAATAACTTGTTTATTTGTTTTTGAATGAGCGTTGAAAGATACCGAAGTTCTAATCAATATACAAGTCGGATATAATTAAAAAAAAATCCAAAATTATTAGTGTTCCGAACATGCCATTAGACGATACATTAAAAGCAACAAATTTTATTCAATATGTACATATGCATTAATTTTGATATTTTGTGGCAAATTATTTCTAAAATGAATATTTTTCAATGAAAAATTATTTTTTATATTAAATTTGATAGAATGTCGATAACTGAGCAACCGCCTAACAGTTGCCGATAACTGGAATTCGAAATATTTTTCTATAAATATCCAAAAATATAACACTTATGGAATTATTTATGTTTTCAGATTTAAATGTCGATTTATTATTAGCTTATCCATTCATTTCTTAAGTTTTTGAAATTTATATTTAAATGTACTACATTATGTGGGCTTTTAAAAATTGAATTATCCTTAACCTGCCGATAACCGATGTACTTACCTTAAAATGCTAATTTATTTAAAAACTATTTTTAAAATGATTGGAAATTTTGTTTTTTGTAAAAACGATTGTATAATTTATAATATAATTTATAATTATATATGTATATATAATTATAGAACAAATTATATTCTTTGTTTAAAATAAACTGTTTTTGAAAGAAACTATTACTTTTCTATTTTTATCTTTATTTTAAAATCAATATTTTTTTAGCAAAATTTCACATTTTATATGCATATAAAAATAAAATTCAAACTTTCAACTACATAATCAATTTCATACAAAATTTCTTTTTAGCAATTTTACTTTCTATTTATTTATATAATAAAAGGTGTCACCCTTTTCATTGTACTACATTTTCATTGAGAGACCAACAAACAAAAAAATAATGGTCTTATAAAGTGTGTGCTTTAAGTTCTAAATTTTCTATTTTTTTCTATTGCTATAATGCCTGTAAAGTTACTTATAATTGCATATTCAAAAGTATCACTTTTGAAATTTCTTAGGACACCACTATAATTTGTATATTTCAGAGCCCTGGTTTAAACTTCCAGACAATTCTAGAAAAAAAAATTAATCTGGAAATGTCTGGAATGCTAAGAAAATCGATTTTTAACCAGGATATTTCTGGAATTGTCTGGAATTAATTTTGGTTAACTTCGGTTACTACAAAAAAAATGTAATTGCAAAAGAATTTTTAAAAAAGCTGAAATGAATTGGGAAGGACTCTTAAAGGAGAAAAAAAATCAAAATATGGCTAAAAAGGTTAAAAAAGGTTGCAATAAAAATTAATAAATTCATATCAATCTTCTTTCAGTTTCAAAAGTGTAAAATCTATGTAAATTTCACATTTTGGAAATAAAAAGGTGACAGTATCAATTTTGATTCATTTTCCAGTTTTATTTCAAAATTTTAAAATTGTTTGCAATTATATTTTTTTTGTAGTAACTGAAGTTAACCAAAATTAATTACAGACAATTCCAGAAAAGTTAAAAATTCCAAGTGAATCCAGACAATTTGAATCCTGAATATTCCAGAAATATCCTGGTTAAAATTTGATTTCCTTAGCATTCCAGACAAATCCAGATTGAAATGATGTGCATTTTTCTGGAAAACACAGGAAATTTCCGTTGCAAAATTCCAGACATTTCCAGATTAATTTTTTTTTTGAATTGTCTGGAAGTTTAAACCAAGGAAGCCAAAAAACAAGAAAAAAATGGCCCGAAAAATTATTCCTGAAAAATAGTTACCTCAGCCAGTAGTTTTCTGACTTTTTTTTATAGCTAAAAGAACATTTTCTGTAGAATTTTTCATATGTAAGCAAATGATTTTGAAATAACCAATTATATATTTTTTTGATAATTTCATTCAACAATAAAAAACAATATATAAATTTACTTAAATTAATAACCACATTCTCAGTACAATTTATAGTTTTATTATTTCGATCAATTTAAATGAAATTTTAATAACAAAAATATTTAATTCTTTGTATTAGTTAACAAAAAAAAAAACAAACAAACAAAGAAAAACAAAATATCAATGAGACACAATATCAAAAATGAATTTATTTATGAAAGTTAAATTACACACGACTATTATCACAATTGCATATCTATTTTTTAAAAACGTGGAACGAAAAATCAATTTACAATGTAACGTATTTTCATTTCAATTTTCCGATACCGTATTTCACGAAAAATACAGTTTTCTCGGCAAAGGATGTAGAACGTATAAATTAATTTCCCGTGTAATTTCATTTTTTTTTGAATCTCATATAAGGATTTATAGCATATCTTAGGCTTTTTTAAATTTTACAATAATAGAAAAGAAAAAAATGTAATACTTTTAGTTACAAAAGTTTTTGTTTTCATTGGTAATGTAATTTTTTCGATAATAATGAATTGGTTGCAAACTATTTGACATGAAAATTATAATTGTAAAAACAACAATCATATTACCGTAATTTTACAAATTTCACATTCATCAATATCCCTTTTACCAAACTACCCTCTTTTACGTGCTTGCTTGGCTTTGTACATATCCCCTACACAATTTTATATAAAAAAGGTTCATTATATTTTGAAATAAACAAATCGCAAATATTAATGCAATAATTTATTTTGTAAACGAATAAACGTGATTTTTCTTCTGAATATTATATTTTTATACAGGAAAGGTAAAAAAAAGTTTATATATATAGATATAAATATATACATAGGTATACGCACACGTATAAAGAGCGTACCTATCTAAAGGCACCAAATGGTAAATGAGAGGGTCGACGTCGGATCCGGACGCTCGCAGCTAGCGGCGACCCAAAGCTCTGTCTACCGCGAAGCTGTATGTGCATCTACGTACGGGGTGCTCCCTAAGTAAGTTATGCCCACACGACAAATTTCGTTAAAACGGAATTTATTTTCAAGCAAATAGTGCCGACGGCGCAAATATTTTCATTCGCATTATTTTACAATCTTTTGAATTTTTATATTTTTCAGACGTCCTGCTTTTTGTCAGTGTTCCAAAATTTATTCTTAAGTTAGGCATTTCTTTGTTTTTATTTTTATGGTTGTCAAAAAAACTTCTTGATGATTAAAGAGTGACTTAATATTTATGCTGATTTAAGTTTGCAAAATATGAAAGAATCCATTGAAATGATTTATGCTTTAGTTATATAAAATGGAAATATATGTTTTGTTCAAGATTAAGTAATAAAACAATTTTTTCAAAACTACAAACCGTAAAATCATCCAAATCATAATATATTTTAAGTATAGTTTAAGATTGTTTTTTCTATTTCAAGTAGTTTAACGTTTATAGTGTCATACATGTATACATTTAAATGAATTGCCACTGTAAGTGAAATTTTATACACAACAATTTATTTACAATATTTATCTTAAAGTTTGACGAACTTTAAATTTGCATATTTTTATTTATTTTATAATTTCGCAATATTTAAAGTCACGTTGGTTATAGTGTAGGCTTTTTTATAATGTAATTTGGTGAAGGTTTACGGCTGAATTGCGCAAGGCACGTGTCGAGTGGAACGCGTTTTGCGTGATTGATGATTTTTAAAGTCCAGTGAAAAGTCGATACTTTGACACTTTGATTCTTGCAAAGAACATTTATAGTGATGGTCTAGTTTCTCATGCGGTGCTTACACAATTTTGTTCGTTGCCAACAAAATGTCACTGGGTCGACTGTATATATACTTTATGGCTTAATGCTCTTTTGTTAGTAAAAACAATGTTTTTCATAAAATATTTTTAATATTTTCAAAAATAAAGTAATATTAATAAAGCAAAATGTTACGGAAAAAGAAATTAAAATGTTTCAATTTGGCAGGAAAATTGTAAAATGCAAGTTTGCGGTGCACGTCAAAAATTGTTTCAGGGCCGGATGATAAAACATTTCGTGACTGTGTAAATTTTGTTCGTGGATTGCAGAAGCGTGTTTCTCCTCCGGTTTGGTATTATAATATATATATATATTGTATATATATATATATATATTTGGCGACCGACACAAACAACGTGGGCTCAAAATGTTGTAAATCGATATTCTCATGTACAAAAGCTATCTCCTGGTTGGCGTTGCATCAAAGCGCCTTTTGCACGTATTTGTTGGCGTTGCTGTCAAGCGATACGCATTCTGCGATTACATGAAATGTAGTTGACAGGCGATACTTATCTCGTGCTACATTTTTGCATATTCCTGTTCGATGCTAAGACACAAGATAACAGACTCGTATTTGCCTTTATTCTTAGCAATTATTATGCTGATGTACGGTGTTTGGCACGTTTCACCGATGGCAAAGACGTCTTCAATTTCAATCTGCTATCTTCTATGATCATAAATATAGATTCACCCTGAAAAAATCAGGATTTGATCTAATCTGTAGATTAATTTTATATATATTTTTGAAGAGATTCATTAAAATTAAGTCTAATCAAATCTGCCATTGGATTTTATTTTATGCAAAAGTATAATTATTAATTGTTAATATAATTTTTTTATTTATAATACTATTCACATTGTTCAAGATTGGTTACGTTTTGAAAATATTTCTATGTATTTTTTTAAATTTATATTAATCTATCTTTCTTTTTGTTTTCAGTTTCAGACAAGAGCAGTAATCACAATATAAGGATGGTAAAATGTGAATTAATTTATTTTTTAAATGCTCAACTTTTTAGTGCAAAATGTATAATACATTGGTATATTGACACGGAAATGACTTGCCAAGCAAATCTAATTTATTATAACATAATTATAATATAAATTTTAAGGTGTTTATTAATCTGTTTGTGAAATGGAGATATTTATGATTTCATAAATATTTTTTAATAATAAAATGAAATATTTGGAAAACAAAGGTATGAATAAATTAATATATATTGAAATTGATTTAATTACATTGTTATACACATTATCTGTCTAATCTTCGGTTACATTTTATAAATAAACTCAAATTTATATTATACGAAATCGAAAAATGCTGACACTGCCAAAAGATATATATATATATATATATATAAAGATCTTAGTTTCAGGAGCAATAAAAAGTCACACATCAAAGCACATAAGTATATAGTATTGGAAAAACTCATTATTCGAAAATCCATCCGGACCAAAAATTGAGTGATTGTTGAAAAATACTTTAAACTGGAAGGACAAAATCATCGAGTTTAAATCCTACTTGATGAGATTAGGAGTTTACGACCTAGTTATTTGAGATGCATACAAAAGCTGAAAAATGCTAAAAAAAGTTTCCTTAAATTAGTTTTATTTATTAGAACTAGAAACTACAAAATTTGTTAAAATTCCGTTTTTTTCTTTTTATTCAAAATGCATTGAAAAAGCAAAAAAATTGTCATTGTATTATTATTTAAAAAAAAGTAATTTTAATATTGAAGTAAAATTGCGCGTGTATGTGTGTGGAGGGGAGGGGTTTAAATTTAAACAAGCAAAATTTAAAAGAGATTAAGATAGAAGTTGTAGAATTTGTGAATTTTGTCAATAAGACTAGTTGTAGAAAAATATTTTTGTAAGAATTGAACGTCAGGTTTATATGTGTGCATGTATTATTATGAAAACATGCAGAGTGTAATGAATATAAATATAGGATAAAATTCAACCGAACCAAAATTCAGTAGTTAAATGAAAGACTTACTTTATATAAAGTAAAATATGAATACAAGATTGCTGAGTTAAGAATAATATAATACTATACTTAAATAATCTTATTATCAAGGTTATAATACTATACTTCATTAATGTTTTATACAAAATGCAAGCTTAAAGAGTTTTTTAAATTATTTTAAATACTTCAGCTAATTTCGAATTCTTAAGCAATAAGAAGTCATAAAATAAGTAGTTTGTAAAAAAAGCTCAATAATACATAGAAAATATAATAGAGGAAATTGAAAAAAGTTTCAAGAGATTTGAAAAAGTAATAACTTATGAAGAGAAGTTGAAAGGAAAATTTAAATTATTTAAAAAACTTGAAATAGATTCTAAAGAAATAAGTAATGATTAAATTATTAAACTTAATAAACCAAAACATAAATATAAATAAATTAGTTTATTTTTATTACATTTTCATCGACAATATTAATCATTAAATTTGTATTGAAAGACTGTGCAAACACGACTAGATATATACCTATAGCATAGTTTCATTTCTCGTGTCTTGCATCTACCGTTTATCTGCAAGAACGTTTGTTTCGAATCCACCAATATATCAAATCCACGTCGAATGAACGTAGATTGGTATATCGACTGAAATTGTATCCATCAGAATATATATTCTTGTTACCAACACCCACACTAGATGTATCGCCATAAAGAATTTTAAAACTGCAAAGCAAATTCGTATGGTCTAATTGAGTTACGTTTGCTCTGCCATTTCTCTATCTATATTAGTCTCTTTCTCGTTGGAGAATCGCATTTGATTATGCTCAATAAAAAATGCGTGTCCCGTCATCTACGTCAATCATAACTTCTCTGCGTTTGCGGTGATTGTGGCGGTACAAACCAAGATTTCGAAACCGTGAGAAAATAAGATCTTGAAAATATCTTTTCTTTTTCTTTCTTATCTTATTATTATCCAATAATAATTAATCAAATTTCAAAGGATTTTTGTTCCAACTTTTTATTTTATATATACTAATTTATATTTTTGTGATTATATTTGAAAAACCAATGAATACAGTTATGAATTTGTATCTATATAGTTAAACAGAAGCATTTTTCGTTCGTCATGTATATAATACACTTACTCTATAGTTTATTTTAGACATTTTCAATAACTATGGAGAGGCAAGTTTGTTTGAATTGCATGCCTCCGAAATCATACTAAATCATTTTAAATTATAGTGGTATGCTCACAGCTATCACACAATCGTGTATTATGGAACATCAGGCTTCTGTTCGTCTCCGGTTTGATGATTACGCTTTTTCTGATTAGTTTCCGTATTTCCCTTTTTTTCTTTCTTTCTTTCGGTCCAAATTGTTACTAAACGTAACGCAATTTTAAATTTAGAGATAATACCGGGGATGCGAAATTGAAGCTTCTTTCAAGACTATGATCAAATCTAAAAAAAAAAAAAACAAAAGAACATTTCTTCTCTCACACATTCATTTTACAGTACTTTAATAATTATATCTATATCTTTTTTTTCAAAAATGCAATTTCTAGTTATCGCTGGGTAAACAATTTTTTGTCACATTTACGTAAAATTTCTTCTGGGGGAGGAAATAATTCTAGACGAAAATAATGGTGAATTTTTGTTATCAAGGGTTGTGTGTATTCTTCTGTTATATGGAGACACCCGTTGGTCGTCACGTGTGTCGGCGGCGTCAGTGGCAGCAACAGCAGCGCCACACCATCAGCCCCACCAGCACAACGATAAAGCTACACGGCCCACATCGGTGTAAGAACGTGGGCACGGTGGAATGAGAGCTGCGAGAGAACAGCTTGTCCGGAGCTGACGTCGACCCACCGAGTTGATAGCTTGTTCGAGGGAGAGAGAACGAGAGGCCGCGAGATAGAATTAGACGGAGACAGAACGAGCCAGTCGAGCCATGCTAACAAGTGAGACGGAGCGGGTGAATGCGCGCGGCGCGACGCAGCCAAACGGGAGGCAGGGTTGGCAAAGAGGGGCTGCGGGAGAACAGGGAGGACAAGCCAAAGAGTGAGACAGACTTAGACGGCAATAAACCCAGAGAGAGATGCAAGAGAGGCGAGCTTGCGAGAGAGGCGTTGGATGGATGGATGGATGGAAGGAGCCGAGGGGGCGACCAGGGAGGAGCACCGAAGATCGAATAAGAAAAGCGACGGAGTGACGCAAAGCCACACTGCCCAGAGAAAGAGAAACGTTTGCCGACAAGGACAGGCCTCACCGGCCCTCTCTGTTCTTTCATTTCGGTTTGCTTTTGCCTCGGTTTGGTAGGCTACGAAATGAGAAGCGCCGGGAAAGACTCGACGAGCCCGAATAAAAAAAAAGAAATATGAAAAAAAGGACGACGAACAAGTTAAAAAGGGTGGAAAAAAAAGAAAGAAATGAACGGAGAGATGAGAGGTTGCGCGGGAGGGAGAAAGAAAATAAGCGCGGAGGAAGGGAGCTCGGAAGTATGCCAGGGAGAAAGAGAGAGACCGAGCCAACAGAAGGACGGCCCCACGTATTATTCTATACCTACCGTCTCTGCTACTTACCGGAAGATCCTCGGTCCATTCTCGCCACTCGGCAATATCGAACGTCTTTCACGTTTTTTTCTTTTTTTTCATACGATTCGGGGGAATGTGCTTGCCTCCGCTTGACTGCTGACTTCTTTCTTTCATTCTTCGTTTTTCTTGTTTGTTTTTTTGCTGCTTCACTGCGGGATTGTTTTTGCCAGCGCAACTTTCCTCCGAGGTGTTGTCGCAGGCGAGAAAAAAAGCTGATGACAAAGCGGGGATATTAGTTTTAAGTATGTACGTGGCTGATGGAGATTTTCAGATTGGGATATACAGGGTGTGGAAAAAGTTCTGGGACATACAAATATCTCGAGAAATACGCATCGAACCGAGAAACGGAAAAATACGTATCAAATATTTTTTGAAAAGCTATTCAATGATGTCAAACTCAACCCCCCAGCTGGAATTTTAAATAACAGATTAATCGGGCCATTTTTTATTGAGGGAAATCTGAATGTTGTGAAATATGAAAATATGCTTCGAAATGAAATCCTTCCTGCAATAAGAGAAATTGCTGGCGACAATTTTGAAAATACTTGGTTTCAACAGGATGGTGCTGCACCACATTATGGTCGAAATGTTCGT